>JAZKJV010007553.1:0-254986 GCA_037367405.1 Ottelia alismoides | reverse complement strand
TAAACAATAGTGGCTCTTCCCTGCTAGTCTCTCAATGATCTGATCAATAAAGGGCAGGGGGAAATGATCCTTCTTGGTGGCCTGGTTGAGTCTCCTGTAGTCAACACAAACCCGCCAAGAAGTGGGTACTCGTATAGCAATCTCCTTTCCAGACTCGCTGATAACTGTAGTAATGCCCGTCTTCTTGGGAACCACATGCAAAGGGCTGACCCACTTGGAGTCGGAGATGGGATAGATAAAATCAGCGCTCCACCACTTCGAAATTTCCTTCATGACAACCTCTCTCAGATTCGGGTTCAGCCGCCGCTGGAACTCACGCGACGGCTTCGCCTCATCCTCGAGATAGATATGGTGGGAGCACAGGTCCGGACTAATCCCCTGGAGATCTTCTACGCTCCATCCTGTCGCCTTGCAGTTCTTTTCAAGAACCCCCATAAGACTAGATTCTTTCTCTCCAGTCAAATCGACTGAGATAATGACTGGGTACATCTCATGCTCACCCGCAAGGAACCTATACTTCAACAATGAAGGTAGTGGCTTCCTCTCTTGACAAACTGGTGCTGGCAAATCTGGCTCTTGAAGAATCCGAGTGTATGCGGCCAAATCTGCTCGGGAGAATGAGGACTCTCTCTCACAAACTGGATCTGGAGAAGGTTGCTCAACTAAACTGTCTCTGTTGTGCTTGGCATCTATCTCCTCCTCAGCTGTAGGCTCTGTGGAACTCAGGTCTGGTATGTGATCCTCACAACCTGCCCAATCAGACTCTGACTCCGAGGGATCTGTATCCTTTAAGGTGGCATCAGCACCACCATCATCAAAAGAATCTCTGTCGCGGTCGCGAACCGGCTCTGCTGCCTCTGAAGTATCCTGGACCAGGAATGTGCTCTCCAGGCTCTCCTCTGATGTCGTCTCTGCATCAGAGGAATCTGAAAATGAGAGGATGGCATGTGCGGCCGGGTCTGCCCAAACTGCCTCATCTTCTGTGATCACAAAGTCACATTCCTGGTGGATGTCTAGCCCTGCATCTGGCAGCTGCTCTGTATCTGAAGTGGTCTCTGAGCATGATCTGTCTCTGGCTCTGCTGTCCTCGACCGTCTCTATTTGTACACTTTCACCCTCGACGCGAAAGTATACCTTCCCGCTATCATGGTCGGTCACTGCCTTGGCTGTGGTCAAGAACGGGCGACCTAAAATGATGGGGTTATCGGTCACTGACTCAAGGATCTCCATGTCCAACACTACAAAGTCCACGGGGAATTGCAGGCCCTAAATCGTGACGACAACGTCTTGCAACAACCCCTTCGGCCTCTTGACAGATCGATCAGCAAACTGAAGGATTGTCCTGCTCTGTCTAAGAGTGCCCAACTCGAAGCGGTCGAGAAGGGCTGCCAGAAGGAGGTTGATCAACGATCCGCTATCAAATAGAGTACGGTCGAACCTCTGCTCTCTGATGTGGCATCTGACATATGGGGCTCTTGAATCTGGCCTCTTGGCCGGCAGACGGTTCTGGATCGTGAAACACGTGGCTTTCGTCAGCACATGGATCTCTGAGTGGTGGTTCCTCCTCTTCCTCCTGACTGTGGTTCTATCTCTAATGGAACGCTGAAGAAGGGGGTTGTGCTGCAAGGCCTCCTGAAGAGTCAGCTGTATGTGGAATCGATCTATCATCTGCTGGTTGAACTCTTCCTTATCTCTCTTTTTTGGATTTTCTTTTTTCTTCCCCTTCCCCATCTGAAGGGCTCTGGGGAAGGGGATCACAGGGTCCTTCTCAGATGAAGGACTAAGAAAAGGTCCAGACGGCTCGACGGCCGAATCCGCACATACATCAAGAACCACAGTGGGACCAGAAAAAACCAAACCTTTTCCTTTATTCACAACAGAATTCCGAGATACATCAGAAGTAGGAAAAATGACAGGTCTCTCAGAATGAACACGGGTGGCCTCAGCACCACCATCAGCTGGATCAACTGGACGACTCGCGGCCTCAGTACCGCGCTCTGGCTCGACATCAGGGGTGGCCTCAGTACCACCTCCTCGAACTGGTGAAACGGTGGCCTCAGCACCGCCTATGGAATCAGCATCCTTGGTGGCATCAGTACTACCGTCATCGTCTCTAGCGGCCTCAGTACTGCTCTCCACCTCCTCGTCGGGCGCTCTGGGTGGATCCTCATGATGTGGCTCAGAAGAGGCACCGCCTGCTGGCATCCTACCGCTCCTAAGTGTGACAAAATCAGTATCAAATAAATATCCAGTCATATCACCAAATGCATCACTAGGAGTGGTATACTCAGTATAAGCTAGCTGCTCAGATTTCCGCTTCAGGCTGTTGGGGTTCGGCTCAATCTGGGCAGGTATGGCCGCCTTCCCTCTCACGATGTCCCGCATCTCCTAGCGGAACTCGTCCATCTCCCATCGAAAAGTAGCCTGCTGATCTGTGAGAATGCGGGCTATATCATCCAAGACAGGGTTCTCATGGGAACCCGATGGGTAGCCTCTCTGGTAGTGAGGCTGCTGGATCTGTTGCTGTGGCTGAGAGGGGTATGAGTGATGCTGCTGCTGCTGGTGGTGAGGCTGCTCACACCTCCACGACTGTCCTTGCTGATAGGGACGAGGACCATAAGACGACTGCTGTTGCTGCTGTGATGGTTACACTGAGGGCTGCTGTTGCGGCTGGTGCTCTCTCTGATGGATGTACTGGCCACCCTATCCTGACGGCTGCTGCTGGGGCTGGGTACCTCCGGTCCCCCACCGGAATCCAGGATGGTCTCGTCGGATACCGGGCTGAGGACGATCATACGAAATCCCGTTGACATCCATCAAGGGCTCTGTGTCGTACTGGGGTGGCGGGAGAACTGCCAGAGGCTGATTCGGCTCGTATACCACCATCTGCAAGTCTGGAGATGGTGGTGACTGGTAGGTGGGCTGCGGCTGCTGGTACGACTCCTCCTGTACAAGGTGAACCTGTCTAGGCTGTTGGTGTGAGCTGGAGCGCTGGGACGAGCTGTTGCTGCTGCCGGTATCGCCTCGTGACTGAAGACGGGGCTGGGAAGCCATCTGTGTCTCCTGGAGACACATGAGCTATGTCTTCAAGTCACTCAAAGTCTGTGCCATCTGCTCCATCTGAGTGATGCCCTGGCACTGCTTCTTCGCAATAATCTCCATCCGGTCCAGCTTCTCGCTGATGATCCCCATGTCCGCGGCTGATGACTCGGACTGTGTTGTTGCTAGTGCGGACGAACTGGAAGGACCGGCGTCGACCCGTGCTATCCTCTGGTACTGCACGGTCTGTGGCTGCTGGGGTCTGCCCTGAGTGTGCAACCGGGTCTAGGACATCACCATGTAGTTCTCGGCCATCTCCTCGTAGATGGCCCAGACCTGGTCGTGATCCTTGGCGAAGTAAGACCCGCCACAAGAAGCGTTTACCAAGCCCTGAAGCTCTGGTGTCAGCCCGCTGAAAAAGCTATGCACGAGGTTCGGCTTGGAAATGTCGTGGTGCAGGCATCTATCAGTTAGCTCTCTGAACCTCTCCCATGCCTCATGGAATTGCTCGTTGGGGAGCATGGAGAAGTTGCTGATTAGGGCTCTCGCGGCATTGGTCCGCCCGAGTGGATAGTACTTCTGCAAGTACTCGGCACGGAGCTGCTCCCAAGTGTAGACGAACTTCCCCAGATGTTTCAGCCAGGTGGCTGCTCTGTCTGCCGAAGAGAAGGGGAAGGCAATCATCCTGATGGTATCCTGGTCCGCCTGACGATCGTGGACAGTACCGCAAATCATCTCAAACTCCTGAAGGTGGAGATGAGGCTCCTCAGTGGCCAACCCATGGAACCGGGGTAGAAGCTGCAAAGTGTTTGGGGGGAACTTGAAGTCCCCCACGATCGCTGGTATCACCACCCAACGGTGCGTCAGAGTCGATCCGGGATTGTGGTTCTCCCGCATCGGTCTCAGTGGTCCTCCTGCTGCTACTGTTGTTGCTGCTGCAGCTGCTGCCGCGGCTGCGGCCGCCGCGGCAGCTGCCGCATCGTCAGGTCCTCCTCCGCGGTTCTCGCGGCCGGCTCTCAACTGCTCAAGCTCTCGCCTCATCTCTATCATGAATGCCTCCTGATCCCTCAACTGTTGCTGCACTGTCTCGAGGGAGGCGATCAGGGTGGAGTTGATCGCACCCTGGTCCAGAACCGAATGCTCGGGCTGTGGATCAGCAGAACTGCCATCCATAGTCTCTACAAAATCAAACGATCCAAACTCATGTGCCGATAAATCTGCTAGTCTCTCCTCTAGCACTGGTCTCTCAGAACCGAAAGAAAGGGGGTCGAGGGGGAACAGGTGCAATCATACTCGGGTTCGGAGAGGGGGTCTTGGCTCTCGCGAACCATCCTAGATGAGCGGGTAGACGCGACTGAAAGCGGTGCAGCCAGAGGCTGCCTAAGAGATCGTCTGCCCATCATCTTGATGTGGTGAGTAAGGCGGATGAGATCTGGAAAACTATGATCACAAGCAAACCCCCGGTTCACCAACACAACACGAGCTGAAGACCGTAAAGGCTCCATCAATTATCTTGTCAATTTTATTTTGGTGAACAATCAAGATATCAGAGCGATTACGTGACCTGTTGGGATACCCGATACTTTCCTAACAGACTGTCCCGTACAGAAGAAGTCGGTAATCAGTCGAGAATAGTACCGGAGGGCTCTACCTAGTGTTCGGGTCACTCTCCCGCACAATCAAACCAAGCAATGAGGGGGTTGCTCTCCCCAAGATAAGTTTTTAAGTCAAGTGTCTTTTACTGATCAATAGTTTTAGCAGTCCCAATTTTATGGTTTTTCTTTTTAGGTCTTTTTCAATGAAAGCAAAACGCCTAACGAATTTTTTGGTTCTCCTGGTTATTAAGTCCAAAACAGGGGGGAGAAGTCGAAAAAGCCGATACGCAAAAATCAATGATGCATGCAGAGTAAGAGATGCGTACCTGACTCCAGCAGTCTACATGCAGGATGATCCGTGCAGAATTGAAAGACAGAAATAAAACTACCTATATGGTCCAGCGGGAAAAGCCGAGTCCTAAGCAGGCAATTTCTACTCGATAGAACCGTCTAGCTGGTCACCAGCCTTCGATCCAGAAAGTCCGGTCTAGACCCACCCCTCCTCTTCTCGACAGGTCGAGTTCAGGAGTAGCGCTTAACGGGGCAGGCTTGCGGCGCGTAGGCTCGAAGGAAAATGAATCAGCTATTTCTATTATTTTTTTATTAGTTGGTCCAATTATCGATCTATAGGCACAAGCAGTCTATTAGCTGTGTGGATCCTACTAATTACGGCACAGTCAAGTAGAAAGTCCCAGATCTAGGGGCTCGATAAAAACTGCGCGAAACCGTAAAAGGCAGCGAAAAACGAAAATCACGAAAAAGCCGCGAAAAGTCTAAGGGTCCCCCGAGCACACCGATGCTCGGCAAAACAGAACCGATAAAAGTCTCAGTCCAAGTCTTCTATCCATGTATTATTACAACAATTCTGATAGCAAAAATTAAAACTAACCTACTCTACACTAAGCTGCTCCTCACGCTCTCCTACGGCTCCGTGCAGAAGGGAGCCGCCTCTGAATCCCGCGGTTGCGCCGGCTACTCGAGAGTCGTCGCCTCGGTCCTCAGGCCCTCGCAAGAAACAAACAAAGTGTTATCAACCAAATTATTATATAAACAATGTCAGAAAAATATATGTATATGCAAAAATCTATACCGAAAACCGCGAAAAAGAAAGCCGCGGCAAAAAGACGACTACTAAGCCGTGCTCCCCGACAACGGCGCCATTCTGATGATACACCCGATGGCTCGGGTAAAAGGTAATCAAGGGTCGTTGTGACCCAAGTCACTGAGCGGTGTCAATCGAGAAAAAATAGTCCACCAAAATCGGACAAAAATCAAGTAAGCTCAAGTAGCGGTCTCGCTATTATATTAACCTGGTATAGCGACCAGGGTCGAACACAAGGAGCACGTAATGGCCTTGCGGCCTATAAAGTAGTCTAAAAAGAAATAAAATAAAATAAAGGTTTTTTTGGTGGATTTTTAGTTTTTATAAATTTTTTTGGATTTTAATTAATGAAGGAAATAAAGAGAATAACAAATCAAGCAACTTAGGTGAATAATTTAATCACTCAAAAATCACCCAAAAATTCAAATAAAAATATTTTTATGTTTTTTTTTATTTTTTTATTGTTTTTAGTTAATTTTTGGTAATTTTCTAATTTTTATCGAATTTTCTAAAAATCAAACAAGACAGAAAATATGAAGGTCTTGTCCAGTCAGACTTGGAGGGCCAATATAAAATAGATAAAGGCCTATCAAGGTCTGAAGGTAATTTTCCTAAAAACTAGAAAGTCTAAGGAAAATTTAGGCACTGGAATTATTGTTTTAGGATTTTTAAATTAATTATTAGAATTTTTATGGTGTTTTTAGTGTTTTTCTATTTTATGAGTTTTCTATATCCAAAAATTACCAACATTGGTCAGAAAATCAAACAAGGCAAAACAAACACTACCTAATTTTTTTGTAATTTTTAGAGGTGTTTTAATAATTTTTTGTGATTTTTAAAGCTAGACAGTAAAGAAAATACATGTTTTTGAATTTTTAAAAATATTAAATGAAATTAAAAATGTCTCCAAAAATTGGAGAAAATTTTACACTATGGCAGGAGCCATGGTCCAATTTTCATCGCATTTGGAGTTGGTTTGATATTTTATTAAAAATCAAAATTAGGGTACAGTGCACAGGGACCTATACGCAAATAGTAAAAGTTCCAGGGGTCCGGTGCATTTTTTCAAGAAAACACGCGTGAGGCACGTGACTTGGGCACTCAGGGACCTAATTGCAAAGAAATTGAGGTTCTTGGACTATTTAATAACAGGTATTAAAAGTCCAGGGACCTCAGTATAAAACACCCACGAATTTCAACACATGTTCTAAAAAACCACGCACAGGGGTATATATGCAATTAACTAAAAACTTTCATTCATTCACTAACATCCTGAAACAAGTAGGTCATACATGCAATTAACCCAATAAAGCACGTGTCGACGCACGTGGTCCACTACAAACAAGGGCATACACGTAAATACCAGATAAGACAGGGTCCTAGATGCAATTTAGCCAACGCAAATAAAGTATCTAAAATATTTACAGGATTGGAAAATGAACAACTACGAAACTAAGGGCCTAAGGGGATATTTATCCTTTATTACGTCAGTCGTCGGATGAGCGCCACGTGTAGATCCATCGACTCAGATGCGCTGGGGCTATCCCTCGACGATCAACGGTCACGATCTCTCCTCCCAGGATCGAACGGTGGTGTCGACTCCTCAGATGGACGACGTAGATGCAAACTGGAGCTGGAAGAGGATCGAACGGCGGGGGAGGGTCCTCGACGAACTGGGCTCCGGCATACTTCGCTGAGCTCGTGCAGGCGCTGGAGGACTCCTCGAAGGCCACGGATGATCGGAGAAGGAGCGTGGAGGCCTTCCGCGTCTACTGGTATCCTCCAATGGCTCGACGGAGCTCTGGGGAGCTCAGGCGAGGTCGGCGGAGGAAGAGCGGCTGCTTCAAATGGTCGAGACCCTCAGATGGCCTCGAATGGACCTGCAAAGCACATCAGCAGACTCGTGGGTCGAGGGCAAAGTGCCTCGACCCTGTAAGCTGGGGTGAAGGTGGTCGGTGCGGCGGGGCGGTCGAGCTTCGGCGATGCGATGGCGGAGGAGCTCGAAACACCAGCTCCTGTGCGAGCTGGGTTGAATGGATGGGCGGAGAAGATGCGCGAGGGGAAGGCGGTCGTGATGGGATGCTCCGATGATCAGATAGGCGACTAGGTTGGACGGAATCGAAGCAGAATGGAAAAGGGGCGAATCGGGCGAAATGCAAAATCAAAGAAAAGGGAAGAGAACTAAGGCTACCTGGGCGGATGAGTCGACTGGGTGTGAGCTCTGGGTCGTCGCCTCGTGGGTCGTCGAGGCCCGAGGCTCGAGCTCTACCTTCAGGCGGAGCATGGCAGCGCTAAGACGCCGGATCAGTGGTCGAGACGTCTCCTCCTCACTACAACAACGCTCGGAGCGAGCTGTCACTCTCGCGAAGGCACTGGAGGTCACTGAATGGAAGGAGAATGAGCCAAAGATCCTGAAAATGGAGGCGGAGCTCGGAATTTATACATCCAGAGGTCCGGCTAAAATCGATCGGGTAGGGCAGCTCAGAGCACGGACCCCGAGGCGGGCATGCCGGCGAGGGTGTCGGATCTGGCAGGAACGAATTGGACCCTGGGTTTGGGTGTGAGGTGATCGGGTCGTGACGCTAAAATGTTGAGAAATCGGGTCGGGCGTCACGGACCCGTGGGAGGTGGTCCGCAGGGGGGAGTTGACCGGGGGGTCAACGCCCCCCGTGGACCAATGAGAGAAGGCCAACTCAGAAAGATTTGAAAATTAATTAAAAAATAGAAAATGGCCTATTCATTAAAAACTCAAAACATGAAAAATGTTTATTTTATTTTTTTCTATTTTTTGGTGATTTTTAATTAATTTTTCGAAATAAAAATAAGGTATTTACACTAGGGTGCTATATATAGGTATATGTACAATATGGGTTTTTGATTTTTAATTTGTTATTTTTGTACATTTTTATTCCCATTTTACATTTTATTTATTTATAGCATAAAATTAGTAATAAAAAGGTATTTTTATTTTATTTTTAGTATTTATATACAAGGGTGAAATAAACAGATATATACATATATATACATGGTATATTTACAATATTCTTTTTGGATTTTTAACTTTGTTCTTTTTAGTTTGATTTTTTTGTTTTTGTGGTTTTTTTATTTTATTTATTTACACCATCAAAGATAGAATATATACAAATTTTATGGAAATTAATTTATTTATTTATAGGGTGAAATAAATAGTGATGAGATGTCTATGTACAAGGTGAATATGCACAAGGGAGTCATTTTTATTTTCTTTTTGATTTTTCAGTCTTTCTTTTGATTTTATATTTACAAATATTTACAAATATGTACAAACCAATTTTATTCTATTTTTAGAAGAAAATATATTTATTGTATTTACAGGTATATTTACACACATGAGCTCCCTATCTCTCTCTACTCTGGCTTTTATGCGGTCAGGCCCATACTGAGCTCTCCCTTGGGATTAGGTTGCTCAATATTTATTTTAAATATTTCCCTCTTTTTCTTTTGTCTCTTTAATCTTTTATTTTTGCACAAAAACGTGCTAATTATTAAACTTTATACAATGCATGCTTTTAGTTTTTATTTGTATTTACATGAATATACATGTATTTGCAAAGGTTTTTGTAGCTAAAATATAAGAATAAAGAGTGATGAATGGGTATTCATCATTGAACATCAAAAGGATTATCCATTCAAAAAAGCCCAACAGAAATCTATAGAAGGGAACCCATAATTGAACATGATAACTGAATGTTTCAAGGCTAGCAAATGGTATGCCTCAGCAAAACCTGAACTATACCATACTCAAGACCCGAAGTAGTGCCTCATGGATACATATACTATCTCCTCCTGCCTTACCCAACATGAAAAATAATATCTTTCTCTAGCTCTATTTTATTAAAAATACTTTTAGCCGAATTTAAGATGTAGTAAAGTTATAACTAATATATGTCGTCTTTTATGGAAAATGATATTTGGTTGATCTTTATTTGTTGTTTATAATTAGAAATTATTCATCCAATCTTGACTATGTGAATATTATAAATTTTGAATGTTCTATTGTTGTTCCTCTTGTGATAAATAATATAATATCTTGTGATCTATGGTATGGTCGATTTAAACGTGTCAATTTAAATTCACTTAAGATAATTACAAATTTAGGATTGATCCCTTATCATGCCATTCTTAAAACTCGGAAACGTGAGATAGTATGCAAGCTAACAAAATTAGAGGCCATTTTAGTCCATCTCTAGGGATACTGAGATTTTAGATCTTTTATATATACATATATCAATGAGTTTAACAAGGTAGATCAGTGAGTATAGGATTTCTCTATCCATTAGATGGATATTAAAATCGTATTTCTTTATAGCGATCTCGAGGAAAATATCCATATGGATCACCTTGACGGGCTTATGATACATCTGTAAGAAATTATATGCATGCAACTACCAAATATGGCAGTTTCCAACTTTATTTTTATTTCTTATTTTGTGGCTCATGATTAATTATGAAAGGATGCATCATTGAGAGATTGCTTTTGGTGGTTACCTTAATGGATAGGTAACCATCATGTTTTATAAATAAGTATTGGGGTCCCCCCTCCCTCAACTAATGAATGTGAGAAGATCCATTACTCAAGCATTCTAAGAAAGAGTTGAGAAGGAGAAGGAAATCCCATCTTCATCACTTCATTTCCGCTGTGATGGCTTCCGATAACCCTCAAGTATCTTAGATCTATTCTTTTTTAATTAGTATTATAGATCTATCCATTGGTATCAGAGCCAGGTTTATAGCGATGAAACTTGTTGTTGCTTTAAGATTTGCTTGTATTGCTCAATCTTGTATCTTGAAATCATTATTTTTGTCTGAACGTTCTTGCTTAAGTTTCGCAAATGTTGCGATTGGAACTCGAGCTTGTTGGAATAGAACTCGAGTTTGGGGCATTCTGAGAAATAAATATATATTTTTTAAATTGTTACTTTTAAGCTATCTTTTAATTAATATATTCCTTTGTCACGAGGATTTATATTCTAGAATTCGAAATCTACTAACTTTGCAAGGATTGGTGATTTTTTTAAATATATATATAGTATATATATATATATATCCATATGTTGCATTGATTTTCTTTATGTCCAGTAATAGTGTGTTTAGATTTTTTTATAGCATTGCTCAACTTATCATTGATTATTGTATTAGTCATGACATTAATAATATAGGTTGCGTTTTATTGATGTTATATCTTGAAATTCTTGAAAATGGCCACCTGTTTTGTAAGTTAACGTTTTTTATCATTCTTTCATCTAATCTCAAAGAATGGGAATGGTAAATATTAGGTGGTTTGTTTAAGGGCTATTGTTTCTAGCCATATAATCATTGCAAATGGGGAAGATTTCACCATGTGATTTGCATCCCGGAGGCTTATGTGGTTTAAATTGTGTGCAATGTTGGTATATAGCAGGAATATTATATCATGACGGGAAATTTAATGAACCCAGAGTGACAGAACAATTTTGCACTCAACGGTGCATATATTGGTCTCATAAGAAGAATTATGTTATGTCCATACAATGTAATATGGACTTATTTTGTTTGATTTATTTGATTAACTCTGCTTATTGTCATGGATTGTATATTTGAATCGAAAGGAGTAGCCACAACATCTGATCGATTAATATTATACACAATGATTCTTGACACTGGGTAATTATTGGTAAGTTATCTTAGAGTAGCCACAACATGTAGGATAACAATGTCAATAATTACATTAAGTGATAAAGTTCATTTATTTAAACTAGTGACATCAAATTGCAACTACATGGTGGAACGAGAAAATAATATATTCATCAATTATTCTAAATGCCCACATGTATATAATAGGTGATGGACATTCAAAATTTTATTTGTCTCATTTAATAAGAAAATCAATTGTATATTACAATTCTTTAGCCACAGCAAGTCTTATAATGATAATACATTGATTTCTCAAAATATTAAATAAGTCAATATTTTGGATTAGGTATTATACTTGAGTTATTGCTTATTGTGGTAGTCTTGTTATGAAATTATTGCAGATAGTTCGACTTTCATGTCTACTCAATTCAATGTCTTAAACTCCGTTCCGATTCTGTATGGGAATAATTTTTCTGAACGGGAAAAGAAGATTCTTCTTACTTTAGGATGTATGGACCTTGACTACATACTTCGCATTGAAGAACCAACGAAGCCTACAGATGAAAGTGATTAAGGGGTCAAGGATTTGTATGAACGGTGGGAAAAATCCAACCAATTAAGCTTAATGATCATGCAAACTAACATAGCCAAGAATATCAGGGGTTCAATTCCTAAATGTAAGACTGCAAAGGAGTTTTTAGAGTTTGTTGAAAAACAGTTTAAAACTTCAGAAAAGGCTATGGCAAGCATACTGCTAACAAAATTATCTTCTATGAAGTATAATGGTTGCACCGGGATAAGAGAGCATATAATGGAAATGAGTAACATTGTTGCTCAACTTAAAGTACTTAAACTTGATATCTCTGAGCCCTTACTTGTTCATTTAATTCTCAACAATTTACCTTCACAATATGGGCCATTTAAGATTTCCTACAACAAACATAAGGATCATTGGACTCTAAATGAGTTATTAGTGATGTGTGTACAAGAGGAAAATAAGTTCAAGAAAGAGAAGGTTGAGAGTGTCCATTTGGTCACTCGTAGAAAAGAGAATAAATGGAAAAGGGATGTGAAACATCAAGAAAAGAAGCCAAATTAATTTAAGAAGGAAAAATACTTCTTTTGCAAGAAACCTGAGCATGTTAAAAAAGAATATATCAAGTTTAAGGAATGGCTCGCCAAGAAAGGTATACATCTATGTCATGTATGTCATGAATCTAATTCCATGATGTTCCTTCTAAAACTTTGTAGATTGACTATGGAACTTCAATCCATATTTCCAACTTCATGCAAGGCTTTTTGAGCACAAGGATACCAATGAAAAATGAGCAAAGCATATTTATGGGAAATCGCATGTCTTCAAATGTAGAAGTTGTTGGAACGCAAAGACTCATTTTACAATCTAGCTATGTTCTGATTTGGAAAGTATTTTTTATGTACCCAATTCTCTAGAAATTTGGTTTCTATATCTAGACTTTGTAAACTTGGATACAAATTTTTATTTGATAAATTACTTTTCCAGTTATTCAAGAATGATAAGTTAATTGGCACAAGTGAATTGGTTGATAATTTGTACAAAATGCATTTAGATTCGCATTTTGAAAGCAATCTCCTTTTTTACAACATTGTTGGTAAAAAAGTGAAAACGTATTATCAATGTTATGGCATAAAAGATTAGACCACATCTCCACTAAAATAATTAAAAAATTAGTAAATGATGGAGTAATTGATGCTCTTGACTTTACTGATTCAAGTGTTTGTGTGAGGTGTATTAAATGTAAACATACCAACAAACATGCTAAAGGATCAAGAAGAAGTACCAATCTTTTAGAAATTATACATAATTATATATGTGGTACATTTCCTATAGAATATTTTAGTGGTCAAAAATACTTCGTCACCTTCATAGATGATTTTTCACGTTACATGTATCTTTATCTTTTGTTTGAAAAATCAGAAGCTATAAATGCTTTTAAGGAATATCAAATAAAAGTAGAGAGACAATTAAAAAAAATTAAAATCGTGAGATCAGATAGAGGCGGTGAGTATTATGGCAGGTATGTTTGAGGAGAGCAAAGACTTGGATTATTTGTGCGATTTCTTAAAGATGAAGGCATTGGACATCAACTTTTAATGCCCGATGAGCTGGATCAAAACGGTGTCGCCGAAAGACGGAATCGCATGTTAACAGATATGGTTCGAAGTATGATGAATTACTCCTCATTGCCATTATCCTTTTGGAGTGAAGCCCTAAAGACAACCGTGTATATATATTAAATAGAGTTCCATCAAAAGCAGTTCCATCCACTTCATTTGAGCTTTGAAAGGGATGGAAATCAAGATTGCAACGCATAAATGTTTGGGGTTGTCAAGATGAGATTAGAATCTATAATCCACATGAGAGAAAAATTAGATATGAAGACTACAAGTGGATACTTCATTGATTATCCAGAAGGCTCTAAAGGGTATAGATTCTATTGCCTAAATAGGGAATCGAGTATTGTAGAATCAAGGAATGCTATATTTTTGGAAAATAGCGAGAAAAGTGGGAGTATGATGGTAATTAAAGATATCATACTTGATGAATTATCGGATCTTATTATACCACTAGAAAGGGAGGAGCAAAATATTCAACACTATATCTTGGATGAGAAACAACATCAAGATATTATTGTCTCTCAAGTCCGAGATATTCCTTTGGTTGAACCAATGGTGAATCCTCCACTACCTGAAAATCAAGTTGAAATAGCATCAACTGTTCAACAAGGTGTTGTTACAACTAGATCTGGTCGGGTAGTAGAATCTACAATCTCATCAGATTTTATAACATACCTACAAGAATGTGACTACGACACCGGAATTTCATAGGACCCAATATCATTTTCACAAGCCATAAGTGGAATTAATTCTACTAATGGTATAATGCCATGAGGGAGGGGATGGATTCTATGAGTGCAAACCAAGTATGGGACTTGGTAGAGCTACCCAAAGGAACGAAATCTATTGGTTGCAAATGGGTCTTTAAAACTAAGAAAGACTCATTAGGTAACATCGAGAGATATAAGGCCAGACTTATGGCTAAAGGTTTCACTCAAAAGGCGGGCATAGATTACCATGAGACTTTCGCTCTAGTATCACGAAAGGACTCATTACGAATAATCATGACATTAATAGCTCATTATGATTTAGAGTTGCACCAAATGGATGTGAAAACAACTTTTCTTAATGGAGACTTGGATGAATATGTTTACATGCGACAACCTGAGGGTTTTATTTTAGATAATAGCAAGCATTTGGTTTGTAAATTAAGAAAGTCTATATATGAACAAAAACAAGCATCTCGTCAATGGTACATTAAGTTCAACAATTCAATAACTTCATTTGATTTTGTTGAGAACATTGTTGATAATTGTGTATATCTAATTAAGACGAGTGGGGGTAAATATGCTTTTATAGTCCTTTATGTAGATGACATTTTACTTGCTTATAATGACCATGGGATGTTGCGAGATACAAAGATATTTTTTTCTAATAATTTTGAAATGAAAGATATGGGCGATGCTAAATATGTCATTGACATTGAAATTCATAGAGAGAGATCTCATAGAGTACTTGGATTGTCTCAAAAGGCCTATATTGAAAAATTATTAGAGAGATTTGTGATGAAATATTGTTCTCCTACCGCAACACCTATGGTAAAAGGAGATAAAATTTTCTCATTCAAATGTCCCCAAAATAATTTAGAAAAGGAACAGATGAAGGACATTCCATATACATCTATCGTTGGGAGTCTAATGTCTGCCTAAACATGCACTAGACCAGATATATGTTTTGCAGTTGGAATGTTGGGTAGATATCAAAGCAATCTAGGCATGAATCATTGGATAGCGGCAAAGAAGGTCTTGCGATATTTGCAAGGAACTAAGGATTTTATGCTAATCTACCGGCATTCAGATTCCTTAGAAGTCATTGGCTATTCGGATTCAAATTATGCAGGTAGTAAGGAGGATAGAAAATCTACCTCTGGATACATTTTTCTGCTTGTTGGAGGTGCTATTTCATGGAGAAGTGTGAAGCAATCACTTGTCACATCAAGTACCATGGAAGTCGAATTCGTAACATGTCACGAGGCTACTACACAAGCACTTTGGCTAAAGAAGTTCATTGCGGGTCTCAAGATAGTGGATTCAATCTCAAGACCATTAAAGATTCATTGTGATAATTCTGCAGCCGTATTTTTCGCTAACAACAACAAGTATACACATGCCGGAATGAGAATCGACATTAAATATCTTGTTGTTAAAAAGAAAGTTAGAGATCATTTAGTATTGATTGAACATATAGGTACTAAGTACATGATTGTGGATCCTATGACAAAGGGTTTGCCTCCTAGTGTATTCATCAATCATGTAACTGAAATGGGCATATCTAGTACCTTGTAATAATATCAATATATCCATCTGTGTACATCTTAAGTTTGGTATGATAATTTTTTTATTGTCTGTTATATTCCAGTAGCATGCAATTAATAAACATACATAAAGAAAGGACCCGTGTTAATATCTGGATATTAACACATAAAGATTTGTCATGTTAAATAAACTATTAGTATTGCAATGCTTGGAAGGATATATCTGCTTGAAAGGTATCTGCCGCCAAGATTCATATTAATAGAGCTTAACTTGACAAATGTAAAGCAACAAATTTGCTACATGAGCTAAGTGGGAGAATGTAAGAAATTATATGCATGCAACTACCACATATGTTAGTTGCCAACTTTATTTTTATTTTTTTATTTTGGGGCTCATGAATAATTATGAAAGGATGCATCATTGGGAGGTTGCTTTTGGTGGTTACCTTGATGGATAGGTAACCATCATGTTTTATAAATATGTATTGGGATCCCCTCTCCCTCAACTAATGAATGTGAGAGGATCCATTACTCAAGCATTTTAAGCAAGAGTTGAGAAGAAGGAAATCCCATCTTCATCACTTCATTTCCGCTGCGATGGCTTCCAGTTCCCTTAAGTATCTTAGATCTATTCTTTTTTTTAATTAGTATTATAGATCTATCAACATCAACATGAATGAAAAGTTTTCAAATTGATTAAATCCCATTATAAATTAATATAAGCACAAAAGTGGTGGCATGGAAAATCGACAAGATCATTTGTCATGTGACTTTAAAGGTCATGAAGATGACAAGCATCTTCCAAGATAAAATGTGATGAATGTATTGTTCTTGTACTCGTAAGTTGAGAAATAGTATTATTAGTTGGACCATATATGGGGATTGTCAACCACTTACTCCTTACCCTAGGGTTAACTGATTACACTTTATCCAACAAATGTTTGGGTTTGAACTATTCCCATTTTCCACCCTCTACTCTTGGATTGGAATTAATGGTGTGGCACTTGCATTTTCTTTGTTACAATATTTCTAATTACATACAAACCCAAAAAGTCAACACCAAATATATACATATTTTAATTATAAATATAATCAAACTAGAATACACACAATGAATTTACCAATTTAACTCTCCTAACCATCCAAACACATATTTTTCACGGAGGAGTCGCTCATCCTACTAATCCTTCGAAAGTAGTTTACGTTGCCAAGCATTAAGTTGAGTTGGAGTAAGCTCCTTTCAAAAGGAAAATATAATGCATAATTCTTTTGTGAGCGGTATGTTTTGGATGCTTAGGGGGGTTTAATCGTAAATAAGACGTGATATTACTTATATGCTATAATATTAAATTTGTGATTAGAATATATTTTTGATGTTGACTTTTCTTTTGTAAGGAATGTGCTTAGAAAGTCCGCAATAATAAAAATATCAAACCCACATCATTAGTTCTAACACAAGTTCGTAAGGATAAAGATGAGGGTAACCTTCATCATAGATAGTTGGGATAACCTTGCAGGCAGATCATTAATCTCATTTTTTTCTTTTATGGGAATCGGCTGTTTGGAGTGCCCTAAATTTCGGTGACAGCAAATGACAATGTTGCTTTTCTTGGATGCAGCAATTATGTTGGAGTTGGAAGCTAACTGGAGCCCTAATCTCCATCATTATTGGCAGTTGCAAAGAGCCCCATGACAAGGGGACACCAAGATATTTTTTTTATTTTCTACACGCATGCCATTGCTTCACGTAACTACATATCTGACATATAAGGGAATTTTTTTTATCTAAATACTCTTATTTAACATTTGATATTACGCAAATTCCTTTCTATTCTTCCCATTTATGTAGGTATGATATATAATCGACCAACATCTCGTGCACCACTTGGATTATGATCCAAACGCCATTAGGCGAGGACGAAGTAGCGTTTGCCTAAGCGGTTTCTTTTGCTAAAAAGTAGTTTAGAAAACCACTTATCCTCACTCTTCGATCAAGCACAAATAACGACGATCTCATAGCAACTCGAGATGTGAAAGCACCCACAACAGAGGATTTGCTACTTAACCTACGTTGGATATGTCAGTGTTGATTTACAGAAAGATTTGCTTACCTTGCATTTGGAACATCCCATCTGTTAATAAATAAGAGATTAAATTTAATAAAAGTCAATTGATTGTAAACTCAATTTCAATGATTTACCTGAACTTCAAAAGTCAACAATATGATACCCAATCTAAGAATTTAGTTTAACATGACGTGAGACTAAAGGAATTGAGTTGATTTTTTTGTTTCTCAGCTCTCATATAGCATTAGCTCGGCACAACATTAAAACAAATCTCAAAGATCATGTATCCTGTTGTTACCTTTAAAATTTGATTACCGTATTGAAATTGGACGCACAAATTAAGGATCCTTATATAATTCACTAAAACAAAAACTTCCAAAAAAATAAAATACAAACATCATGAAAAGTTGCATATGCACAACCTTATAAGTTCTATTAGCTTAAATCTAATGGTATTGAGAAGATGTGGTTGTCATTTATGCACGACCTTATCCATGTTCTAATGCCATGTGATGTGTATACATTTGCATATAATTACATATGTACGGTATAATACATACAGAAATATGCGTACAGATATATACTCTAACATCTCATCTCGTTACAGCACTTTCTCTTCCTGAGATTAGATAAACATAGATTTTGCATACCGTGCATAGTAACATCATGCCATTGACAGCTGAACCTCGTGTATATGAAAATCAGCACGCTGGTGAATACTCTGTCCGATGAAGATGCATTGCGCCAGTCACTAGAATCAAATGCACCAGATTTTGATGCAGTGACCTCTGATTGAAGGGTCTCGTATGCCAAGACCGAAGGTCGAGCAAGTGGAGCTCAAGAATGGTGAACATGGTATCGCAGGTCCACGGTTGGCAGAATGGGGACTGACAACATAGTACCGAGAATTTGAGCATCGCCATCTTTATGGAAGGAGCGCATACCTCCATACCAATTTGAACAAACTGACTCCTAAGCCTCGACCTCTGCATCTTCTAGATGAAAGCCCAAGTAAATACACTGGCTTATTGAAGATTATCAGCGTCCTCGTGACAAATGTACGTCTCACATAACATAATTGACGCGTTATCTACAACATTTGCTGTAACGTCATTAAATACACAGGATCCCTCCTTTAACCTTACAGTGGGTACAATCCTCATGTTCTGTTGCTCTTCACAACTAAAATATTATTAAAATAAATATAAGAAATGGACTACATATGTAATTTAGATCCCTAAATGAAAAAAGAAATTAACGAAAACTACTGAAGAGGAGGTAAAAAGAACCCTCTATGAAGAATACATTTCACTCTGCCAATACACCATCCTGTACAGCGATGATAAATGTATGGCTACAAAGAAAAAGAAATTACAGTGAAAGGAGTAGGAACTAAAGAATGAAAGAATAAATAATTGTTACCTCCACAGGTGACATTTTCATCTCGTTGGAGAATCATGATCGTGAGATTTAAATTTGTTTTCCCGAGATTTCACTTCGGATGGCGTGTTCTCATCCATACAATGACCTAATAAGTTAGGCCTACCTACACGAGTCCTCTTTAAAGCCCATCGAGGAAACATGGTTGGAACAAGCCATCGATCCCTAGCTGATAGAGGTAGCCATATCTACAATAGGACGGCAATACTTTCTAAATATTCTCTCTTGATTTTCCTTCCACCAATCCTCTGCCTGCTGCTCGGCGAATCTTCTCTTGCTGCCGAACATTCCGTCAAGACGGGAAATTAATAAAACATACAATACAGATGAAGTCAACTTAGGGAGTTTTGAGCGATAAAATGTTACAGGACATCTGTTGAAAATAAAGAATGAAGCAGACCAGGATCCTCCCTCGGTTTTTTTTTTAATGACTAAGGGTGGGAGGTTGGGGTTGAACCCTGATTCTTTCTACCACCAGATGATAAGGTGGGTTCAAATTCCTTCCTTGATCTGAGTTTCAGTTCGAGGCATGTTAATTAGGGAAGTATCATCATTCTAGTTTTTTAAGGCGAACTGTATGTAATAGTAGTCTTTGTTTAAGATATTAAATTTTGATGTTTAAGGTCCCAGTTATGTTCACGATCCGACGGTCATAATTTTATCATGTTGTTGTGGGTGTTTCTAGAGTTCCCTCAATGTTTTTGTTAAATATAAAATCCGAGGTTGGGGATGTCATGAAAGAATTTGTAATGAAAAAAGTTTGTTCTTTCCTCATGTTATGTATGTGTATGTCAAGAACTTAGGGCTGACTATGCCCTATAATTTTGCACCTTATCCCTTCAATTTTTTAAGTCTCATGATATCATGCATCAGACTTCATGTTCTTATACTTCTTAGCAAATTGGGTAGCTACGAGAAAGCATTAGCACATCTTAGGAGTCATTATTTATTCTAGTCCATAGCCATGCACCACACCCGTATTAGGGAGATGTTCTCACTGCTTGCTATTTAATCAATCCTTATGCATTTGTCTATGATCAATAATGAAATATCCTTGCATGTTCTCTTTCTTTCATGATTAGGACTTCTTTAAAATTTCTCCTTGAGATTTCGGTTGCATGAAATTGTTCATAATGACTCCATGACATGCCAAACTATCTATCAGCCATGGTGGTCAAGTGCATCTTTGTAGAATATTTCACAACCCAGAACAGATCAGTTTTATGATCCTATTTGCAGGAGGTATCATGTGAGTGTTGATGTTCCCTTCTTCGAATCAATTGGGTCTTTACATCCACAGGATCCAGGATGCTGAAGCCAAATTCATTCGAGAAAGAGGTATTTTTACCTCCTTTTGTGTTGACTCATGTGACTACCGAATCAACAGAAACTGCCTCTCAACTTAATAATGTCTATATTGATAGTACACATAATGACAATGTCGTGTAGGGCTCAGTCACTCAACGAGAAGAATTCATGGAGGGACCTGCAAACGACTCTGATCTACCTATTGCTTTAAGAAAACAACAACGCACACATGCAACTTATCCGCTCATCGATTACTTCATCCTTGAATGGCTTTCTTAGGAGTAAATGCAATATATCTAGGCACTCTACGTTATCGATTCAAAGTTCATGTTAAGAGGAACTTATATATAGCAGTTGGATAGAGGTGCACATGGATTGAATTGGACTGGATTTTTAATACTTCACATATTTTCAATTCATTAATATATGATCAAGTTCGTAGAAAACTAGACCTCACGTTACATTTGTGGTTTTAAAATTGATAATAGGATTGAAGGAAATTGATAATGAAGGTGATATTCTGTAAAAAAAAAAAAACTAAGTACCATATTAGAAGTCAAATTAAATAGAGTAGACATCTAAGACAAACATCATAATAAGTAATAATCAAAAACTACAACACCACCAAGTCTCCCACACAAGTCAAACTCCTCAACGCATATTGTCCACATGAATCTCGATTTCGAATACTGACCCCCAATCTCTAATTAAAAACTCTTATTAAATAAGATATAATAAACAAGATGCTTTTCAAGTAACATGTAGTTTGTTAATGGAGATAGAGATATTACCGGAAAGTGGAAACTGCATATATTTTTTCGAAAATGAGACTCCAGTTGAAATACTTTTATGGAGAATTCAACCTTTGATTTTGGTTTTATTAGGGGAAAAGTTGACAACGTAATTTCCAATTTTTCAATGTAGGATTCTATCTTTATTCTTTAGGATAGTGACATTATAACATATTGCGACTTGTAAACCCAAACCATATCCTTACTTCCTAGCATCCTGGACAGTGGAGATAATGTTTTAAGTTATACATGAACAATAAGGGAAATGCCTAGTGGGAGGAGGCGATGCCACAACAACGCTCAAGGAGGGATGCAGCACCACAACAACACGAGGAGGGAGGTGGTGTTGCACCACGGGAGGGAGTAAGGGAGGTGCCACCACGACACGCATGGGGAAGGAGTGTTTCGTAGCACGTGTGGTGGCATGAGGGAGGGAGTGCTTCCTCACAGCCGAATGTCAAGAGGGTGAAAATGGTAACTGGCGGTGTCTTGCATGGGGGTGGGCACGTGTGGCTGCAACTGCTGCTAGGGGAGGGATTTAGGTTTCTTCACGGATTGGAGGGAGTTGTGGCTGCGACTCTATAGAGGGATTATGTTTCTCCACTAGTTGGGGTCCAGGGAAAGAAAGAGAAATAGGGGTTTGAGTGCCATTTTGAAATAAGAAAAGGGTAGTTTGGAGATATAGAAAAAGATAAGGTTGATTTGGGTATTTAAAAATAAATGAGTTTCAAAAACACTTAAATATATAATCTGCACTAGTGGTAAGAATGAATTATTAATATATATATATATATATGTATTACTTATTTGTTAATTGATAACGAACTGGATCGGATCGGATTTGGATAGGGGATCAAATTCCATCCATAATTTAACGAATTTTCAAAATCTCAATCCGATCCATTAGAATGACAAAATCAAACCAATCTAATAACATCGGATTGGATCGGATTATGGATTTTATCCGATCCATGTACACCCCAAGGTGGAAGACATCTACACTATAAGAAATGTTCAACCTACAGTCCCGGTACACATTGAAAGGCTTTATCCTCAGATGATGTCACTGGAAGTGAGGGAGGATATAGATTGTTCTTTCATGTAGAGCACATAGGCACAACTGGTGAGTGTTCAAACAAACCTATGGCATAAACTATCATGATATATTTTCTCCTGTCTCCAGACATACATCTCTTTGAATTCTTCTTATTGTAGCAGTAATCAAGAATTGGCCTCTCATCTGACTCGATGTAAAAAATGCATTTTTACGAAGATCTAGTAGAGGAAGTCTACATGTAGCAGCCACCTGGGTTTGTTGTTGAGGGTAAGTCTCAGAAGGTGTCTATGGGATCAAACAAAGTTCGCGAGAACAGTTTCGAAAGCTCTCGACAATTATTCAACAATATTTCACTTGTTCCAATGCAGATCACTCACTCTTCCAGGCCCATACAACAACTGCCACTGTTGCAATTCTTGTCTATGTTGATGGCATTATTATTGATGATCTGCATAAGATCGAACAAACTAAGCTGCTACTAAGACAATAATTTTTTTATCAAACATCTGTTGGTACCCACTTAATGGTCTAGTGGTAGTACAATGTGTCTACCAGACAAAAGACCAGGGTTCAAATCCCACTCCTGCAGGGTTTGTGTTAGGTAGTTGACAACCAGCGTAAAAAATAGTCGAATCTTTCAACATGGATTTGAGCAAGAATCCATGTAGCCAACCCTACTTATACTAGGAAAAGGCTTAGTACTTTTTTAAAGATCTGGGGCATCTACAATATTTCCTTGACATGGAGTTTACCCGAAATAACAGAGGTCTTGTAATCTGTTGAAAGAAGTTTGTTCCAGATCTCCTAGGAGAAGTTGGTATAACAAGCTATAGGCCTAGTATTATGTATTATGCCTACAGATCTTATAGATGAAGTTGTATGGAGATGATACAAAGGAAGCAGATGCTTAGAGATATAGAGAGCTTGTAGGAAACCTTCAGTATATATAAGTCATCATGCCTAACATGTTTGTTGTTAGGTAGTTATGGCAAAAACTAGAAAAACTTATAAATATGTTTTCAAGATGATTCGTTCTTAGATATATGAAGATGTCAATAGGAAATGGTCTAATTCTCAAGAAAGAAAGTTCATTATTTCTTTAGGGTATGCTGATAATCAAGGTTTTAAAAAACGCGAGGTGGATCGAAGCGGTTTTCCTTTATTGAGGCGAGGCGTAAGCCTAGAGGCGTAAACCTCGATTTATAGAGAAAATACATACGAAAATTATTATTAAGCATAATTACATTATCATAAAATTGTAAACATCAAATATTGATATAATATATGATCATAAATTCTACATTTGAATATTTTAAATTTAATAAATGTACAAAATATACCATATTAACCATATATGCTAGTTTTAATTAGTGATTAAGTAATACAATATTGTAAATATGTGAATTCCTAATATTCTTACAAAAAATATACATTCTCATAAACATATATTATACTCATTGTTGCGATACAAGCAATTGAATATCATTTCTTGATATAAAATCTGTTCACATACTAATTAGAAACAATCATTGTACATTTGCATGATTTCTTTGATGTAATGACGATTGTAATATAAATGTATAATTATATATTTATGAAATTGTATGTTTCGGGAGTAACAAATAAGTATACTATAATACAATATTGTGATTGTGACTTGTATGTTTGTAAGTAAAATATGCCTTATAAGTATAATATTATCATAAAAGTATAGCTTTATATAATTTTTTTTATTTATTTACCCAGAAAATGCACAGCATGACGAGGCGTCGCCTCGGGAACACCTCACTGCTTCGACCGTCTCGATACTGCCTCTAGCGTCTGAGGCTTACGCCTCAGATATCCAAATTGAGGCTATAGCCTCGAGGTGGTTTTCTTGGAAAACCGCCTCGAGGCTTACACCACGACACCTCGAGGCGTGTTTTTTTAAAACCATGCTGATAATGACTATGCATGTTGTCCGATGGATTGAAAGTCCACCACTGACTTTGATGTGAATCTAGGGGATTCTGTGATCACTTGGAAGAGTAAGAAGCAACAAATTGTATGAAGATCCATTATCGAATAAAAAAAGCAGGACTAGAGCTCAAGCAATTGTAGAATTGAGTGGGTCAAGTATGATTGAACAAATTTACACAGACTACACAGTTATGGGAGACAATTAAATAATCTTATTCACATCAAACGACCCTTCATGAAAGAACCAAGCACATTGAGGTTGATTATCACTACACCAAAAACATGATACAAAAAGTCATCTTTATTAATCATGTTTTATCATTAGGATAGAATGCATACCAATTTACGAAAGCACTCTCCATAAGATCGATTGTAAAGTGTTTATCCAAGCTGGATATAATAGATATTTATGATCCATCTTGCACGGGAGCGCTGAGAGATATTTACTATATGATCGTGTATACTTCATTGCATTGAGGTTGTGAGAAAGTCTAAGGGCATGGTTTCTTTTTAGAGAAAATACGTTCTTGAGATAGTTCAGATGCAAGCACACTATTTATGTTGGGATATAAGTCCTCATATATTTTCTATTGATGCTCCTGCAAAATTAGTGCCTACTGATAACCTGCCCTCTAAGGATACTAAACAATGCAAGAATATTGTTAGGAAACCTCACTTTGAGTTTTTCTCCTATATAAGAGAACTCTAGGGCTACAAGGAATACCATTTTTCATTTCACGCCTTTCCACATGGTATCATAGTGACGATCGTAGACCGGAGCCTATGCCCTAGAGGCCCATCCCACCAAAACCCTAGCACGCACCCGGTTGCTACCGCCGCCTACCGTTCCTACAGGGGCCGCCGACCACCGCGCAACCACTGTCTGATCACCGGGTGCCACCCAACACCTGTGGGTCGCTGCCTCCAACCATTCGTTGCCGCCTCCGGGGCTCTACCGTGAAGCCCTAAAATCGCAGCAGTTTCTCCTGCGGTCTGTGGTTGTTGTTAGTGTGCTCTATCTTCTGTTGGAAGAGGTTGTAGTATGAGTCTACACCCACAACTATCTTCCCATATGTCAGTGTAAAAGCCGGTCTTACTAGTTGCAAACCTAGTCTTGGAGATTGTAGTCATCATGTCAGACAACAAAGCTGATGTTTCATATATGGATGCCTTCAAAGGTCCAGCACTCATCGTCAAAATGGATAGAACAAACTATGAAATGTAGGTCATGCAGTTCATGGGTTTAATACAATGCAATGACACGAAGCACATCCTCACAAGGGGGATCCAAGTGACAAGACTGGGGTAAATACCTCATGGGAGGAAGACGATGCATATGCATGTGTGGCTATATGGGACTTTGTCAACCGAGATAGCTAATGATATACTGAGTGAGCCTACTACAAAGTCTATGTAGGACATTCTCGCCGCTACATACTCTGATGAAAAATGAGTCGAAGATACTACAACTCCAACATGATATCTTCACATCGAAGCAGAATGGTCATCCACTACATAACCTTTACACTTCTCTAAGGGGTATGTTTGAGAAGTTCCATGGTTATATTCCCTTGACTATTATGCCAGAGCAGCTCAAGGCATACAGAGACTCTGTGATGACTGGGGTCTTTCTAGCAACTCTTAATCCTGAGTACGATGTTGCTCGAGTCCAGATTCTTACTGATGCCACCATACCTCTGATGGAAGAGGCATATCGTAGATTGAGCAGGCTCTCTATATCCTATGGTGGTACTCCGCAGTCTCAGACTTCCTCAGCTATGACTGCATCTCATGGAAGGGGGGGTCCTACCCAGTATCGTGGTAGGAGCCCTAATCGTGGCAGGAGAGGGGGGTAGTCGACCTCATCAGCCGTGCACCTACTGTCACAGGTCAAGCCACTCTGAGGAAATATGCTACTCTAAGCATGGGTTTCAACAGGCATTGCAGAGCAAACTCAGCAGGTTGGGAGTCCATCACCTGTATCTGATCAGAGATTTGATGAACCTGTAGCAGGCTCAGGGAGATTATGCCTTCGTCTGGGTCAACCAGCTCTCCTTCAGGAGCCTCAGATATAGCTGCCTCAACATCATCGTCTACATCAGGTATAGCATATGCTTTTACTAGCTATTATAGGGTAGATTTGTCAGATTGGATTATGAATTCAAGAGCATCCCATCATCTCAGCGGTAACAGAGGACAGTTTAGCACTTATAGTCTGACTCAATCAAGGAGATCAATTGTGATTGCAGATGGGATTCTTCCATTATTGGTCAGGGAAAGGTGCAGTTAACTCCTACAATACGGCATCAGAATGTTCTCTACGCTCCTGAATTTACTATCGATTCGTCAAATCATCAAGGATTTACGTTTTCGTGTCATACTTAACCCTTCTGCTCTTGTGTTTCAAGACATTCTTATGAGCAGGATGATTGGATCTGGCCGTGAGCAAGAAGGTCTCTACAGATTGGTACAATCTTCTTATGCTAGTGCCTCTTTTCTTTACATTGAATCTTTTTCTTCCTATGTGTGGCATCTTCGGTTTGGTCATCTTCGTTTGCAAAAATTGTATCACGTTCTTCCACAGATTTATCCTCGCTCTACTTTTTAGTGTGAGGCCTGCCAACATGGGAAGCATCGGTCCACATTCCAGAGTCGTCAGCGTCGAAGTAATCATAGTCTTTTTGAGTTAATTCATTTTGACATTTGAGGTCCTAGTCGTGTTCTAGATCATCAGGGACAGATTTTATCTTGTTATTGTAGATGAGTTTTCAAGATTGTCTTGGGTCTTTCTTCTTAAAAACAAGCATAATGCTGGTCCTATTATTCAGTCCTTTATTACTGAAATAAGAAATGTTTTTTCTGCAAATGTCAAGTTTATACACTCAGATAATGCTCTAGAATTTTACAGTAAACTTTCTCAATTTCTTAGACCCTATGGTATTGTGAATAAGATATCCTGTGTGTATACTTCTTAACAGAATGGGGTGGCTAAATGAAAACACTGCCATCTTTTCGATGTTACCAGGACTCTTTTAATTCAGATTCGTGCTCGTCATTCATACTGGGGGGATGTGGTTCTGACTGCTTGTTACCTCGTGAATCATCGATTCTGTGGAAGAAGATCTCGTTTTCGATTGTGTTTTCCGAGACGGATCTTTTCTCTCTTACACCTAGTATTTTCGGATCTGTTGCTTCTGTTCATCGGATGTCTCCAGATCTTGACAAGCTCTCACCTCGAGTTGTCAAGTGTGTGTTTGTTGGATATTCCAAGACTCAAAAAGGATATCATTGCTTTGACCATGTTCAATGAAGGTACTATGTTAGTGTGGTTGTCACCTTCTTTAAGTCCATTATGTATTTCTCTCCTACAGGTGATAAGCTCATTCCTTCATAGAATGGAGAAGAGGTCTATATGCCTCTATCTTCGATTTCATCTACTCCATGCTCCACTACACCAAAACCACCTCCTCCAATGCCACCTACCCCACCACCAACACCACCACCTACACCGCATGTAACGCCTAACTTCTTTCCACAGGTTTACTTGCGTCGACCTCGTGCTCATGTGATTCCTCCATCATCCAGCATGCCCAAGGTATGTTCTGAGCAATTGAGTTCTACTAATGACACTGGTGAATGATACACCTTCTGAGGATACTGAGGATCTGGATGTGCCTATTGCTCTACGAATGAAGAGGCGTACATGCACTATGCATCCTCTTGCTTCTCATATTTCTCTAGCAAGACTCTCCGAGAATTTTCAAAGGTTTGTTGTGGGGATGCCGGCAGTGAGGATACCACAGTCTTATCATGAGTCATTGCAGAGTAGTCAGTGGTGTCTGGCGATGGAGGAGGAGATGACAACATTACAGTCTCGTGGTACATGGAGTGTTGTACAGGCTCCTCCAGATGCATATGTTATTAGCGGTAAATGGGTGTTTACTGTGAAACACTGAGCGGATGGTACTATGGACAGATCTAAGGCCAGATTGGTTGCTCGTGTGTCCACCCAAACCTATGGGGTGGATTAGCAAGATACATTTTCTCATGTTGTGTGTCATTCTACGCTGCGGACTCTTATTGTTGTTGATGTGGTATGTGACTAACTGCTTTTCCAATTAGATGTCAAGAATGCATTCTTGTATGAGGACCAATAGGAAGAAGTTTACATGCAACAGCCACCAGGGTTTGTTGCTGAGGGGGAGTCCAGTATGGTTTGTAGACTTCACAAGGCCAAAAATGACCTTAAGCAGAGTCTGAGGGCTTGGTTTCAGAAGCTCTCATAATTGATTGAACAACAGGAGTTTGTCATATTCACTGCAGTTCCTTCTCTCTTTATTATGATAACCTCGAGAGGTATCTTTGATATTTTGGTCTATGTTAATGAAATTATTGTTACAGGCAGCAATGAACATGTCATTCAGGCAGCTAAGGATTTTCTTGGACAACAGTTTGTGACTAAGGACCTTGACAAGCTGCGTTACTTTCTTGGCCTAGAGTTTACAAGAAATCAACATGGTATGGTAATGATGCAAAGGAAGTATGTCACTAATCTTCGATATGAGACATGCATGACATGATGTAGACCTGCTACTACTCCAATGGATCCCAATGTTAGGCTCTATGATGATGATTCTGAGGAGGTGGATAAGAGACGGTACAGAGAGCTAGTATGGAAGTTGTTATAAGTTATCATTTGATTCATTACCAATCCTGATGTATCATTTGTTGTTAGCAACAAGGTTTTAAGAAACCGAACCGGACATCAAATCGGGTATGTATCGATTTTTTGTTTTTATGGTTGGAGCAAAGGGACTGATCGGTCGAACCGGTGATGACGTCACTAGTTCAAAGAAACCGGAAATGATCGAACCGTCGTATTATTGTTTTGGTTCGTACGGTTCAACAAGGTCGAACCAAGTTAGATCATTATATCATATAAATAAATACGAAAAATGTTACATCATATCTTTCGAGGATTTGTTTACTCTTATCCTTCCAAGTTTTTAATAACACTTATACCCATATTTTTAATAAGGGGTATTTTTAATACAATTGCAAGTGTCCCCTATATTTTTACAAAATCAATAGTAGTGGTCATTTATTAATACACGTGTGCTACAATTTTATACCAACATAAGGATGATATTGTGATTTTTTTAAAGAAAATATACGAGCACAAGTGAAATTTCTAAAAAGTTACAGGTATAAATAATCTTAAAAAAACTCAAAAGTGCATAATAATCATATTTCATAAAATTTATATAAATACTTATATGTGATGTAAATATAATAGTTTTAAAATATTTAAGCTCTAATTTAATGACAAGTGTTGTTAATTTATTGCTTATCATAGTATGACTATGACAACGTACTCTTCGTTTGTTAATGTTATAAGTATACAACCTCATACACAATGTGAGAAGAGAGAAGCAATGCTCATATGGCAGGAAGGGACACGCGATAATGCGTCATTGGCACATGTGAATGAGAAGATATAAAGTGATACTATACTACGGGTTAGAACGGGTCTAGACCATGAATGTATCTGAAAAGTTTGTATTTTATTAATTTATTGAAAATTATTTTTTGTAAAAAATAGATGGTTGAGTCGATGGTTTGGTTCAATAGGTTCAATCGGTTTAATCGGTCCAACAGAGTTTTGAGTGTTTTTTATTTTCCGAATAAAAACTGTGTAATTGGACTATTTTTCCTCCGGTTCTTGGTTTATTCGGTTCAACCGACCGGTTCGATTCGGTTTTAGAACCTTGATTAGCTGAGACGGCCAGTTTATGGAGAAACCCATGCAGGTTTCACTGTGTTTGTTGGTAGCTCGCAGGTTTCATGGAAGAGTAAAAAACAAACAGTTGTAGCTAGATCTAGTGTTGAATCGGAATATAGGGTCATGGCCTGAGGGAGCACAGAAATGATGTGGGTCAAGTCTGTCTTGACTGACCTAACTATTGAGTAGCCTCTTCCTATGCACCTCAAATGTGATAATCAAACCCCTATATTCATAGCTAATAATACAACCTTCCATTAAAGAACAAAGCACATCGAAGTAGATTGCCATTACACTTGTGATTTAATCCAGAAGTGGTTTATTTCCACTTATCATGTTGCGTCAACAGATCAAGGGGTCCTTTTCATCATTGTTGTTCCAAGCTGAGCATGATAAACATATATGCTCCAGCTTGAGGGGGAGTGATGAGATATTTATATCTCTTTATCTCTATTTTGTAATTTCCTATTTTCTTCAATCTACTATGTAAGTTTTCCTTTGAGTTTTTCTCCTATATACGAGAGCTCTAGAGCTACAAGGAATATAATTTTTCATTTCACGCCTTTCCACATAACACTAGGGGGGTATGTTTCATTTCACGCCTTTCCATGCCTTTTCACGCCTTTCCAATTTTGAGCTGCATAATTAAAACGAAAGAGAAGAGGTTGTAGTATTATGGGCCCAACTTGGATTGAAACAAAAAGAGGAGTCTACAAAAAACACAAGGCCAGATATATTATATCCAATTGGTCTGTGAGTTTTGAGGAAAAAAGAGGCATGTAAAAAAAGAAAAAGAAAAAGTCATACGCAACAAAAAAAAGAACATAATTTAATTTAAAGAAAAAAAAAAGAAAAGTGAAAAATCCAAAAAAGGGAGATAGGCTTATGCGATTTTTGTTGTTTTTCCTCATCTTCATGTCTTCTCCCAACCTTGTCAACTCCATCTTTTCTGATAAGTATGGGAGAAAGCGTAAGTATTTTGTAGAGTTCTGTCGTTCAAAATAAGATTCTTCAATTTAGATTCTAGCACAGATTTCATACTCTACCAGGTCGATTGCATATTTGCAATAATATATGAGAGGTCCCTATCTCGATTCGGACTCAGGGTTTTCATGTGGATCCATAGGAATTTCAAAGTAGAGGTCACATTCTCTGAGCCAGTATGGACTCGGGGTTTTCATGTGGATCCATAGAGACTCCAAAGCAGAGATCCCATTCTCTGAGAGACCCAGTTCTTCGACGAGGAGACTCTTTTTTAAACTCCACTCTCTGGTGATCACGAACTCCAATATGAGATTCCTATGAGAGAGAGCCCACTTTGAGGTCCATATGAGAGAGGCCCTTCTTCAGCGATTTACTTATGGATAATTAACGATGTTCTTTGTTGGGTCCTTGAGAGATAAGGAGCAGTTACGGGCCAAAATTCTCCATGTGGAGGCTCATTCTAGTTTCAGTGTCTCCGACAGTACGAAGCACACGTTCTTCGACGAGGAGAATTATTCTAGTTTCAGTGACTCTAAAAGGCACAATGCAGATCACATGTTCTCCAACGAAGAGATTCATACCAGACTCCAGCCCTTCAATTCCTAATCACTATCACGTCATGAGAAGCAACATCCTCAGTAGGCAGGCAGTAAAGTATGCGTTGAATTGATATTGTTAGTAGTGTCTTGTATTGCGTGGGAGAATAATTTCTTTCAATTTATCCAAGATGAGCAGTGCATGCTCTAGCTCGTGGGGGAGTGTTAGAGTATGCACAGAAATGGATAACTAGATCCCTTCATGGTCTAATTACCACATCTACATGTTTAGTCTCACTGTGAGTGAGACTTGATTTTACTGGTGAAATATATAAGAAGCCATACACCACCTATAACAATTACGAGAGATCAATATAAACATCAAACCTTTGAGGTAGTTCTCCCGTGGTTTCATCTCGTTCCTCACGGAGTACGGTTCCACATTAAATGTCGATGCTTTTCATGTTTATAGTTATTTATCTCTTATACGTTTCTGCACTATCAATGAATGCATGGGGTGAGGGGCTCTTATATAGACCCACAGATAGATTGGAGTCCCATAGATAAACGATGTGGGACTAAATGTGAGAGGGGTAATTGAATTTTAAATAGATCCAATTACTCATCGGTTACATTCTCTAATACTCCTTTTCAAGCTGAAGCTGAGAAAGCTACAACTTAAAGCAAAAGAAAATATATACAACCCATTTTCACTCAATACTTTTGAGAGAAACGATGAAGAACCACTAAGAGTAGTCCATGTCAATAGAAGACCTCGTACAAGGATGGTTCTATGACAATCAAGTCATGCTTGTAGTAGAGTTGTTGGGACAATCAGGACATGCCTGGAGTAGAGTTCCTATAGAAAAGTCCGGCGCGGAGAGTAGTCGATGCTCGGCGAAGATGATTGATATGCAGCAGTAGCCTGAAGTGTTCGTCTTTATACTATGGATGTGCAATCCCATGTAGAGAAGTCCATCTGAAGTAATTGATGTCAAGTATAGGTACCCGATGATCGGGAATAGGCATCTGATGCATAGTGGTCACTCCCTTTGCAAATCTCGAGAGTTGAGCCTTTCTTATACATGAATCTTGAGAATGACCTCTCACATTTTTCTTATAGAAACCTGGAGTCGGTTCGCTTATATAGGGACCTTGGAGAAGAGATCACTTTTATTCAGCAACTATGAGTAGATGATGATGGACAATAGAAATTCTGTAGATATATATCAAGTAAAAGAAAGTGATGCCTTACTCTCACTCCCCCTTTCTCCCATCATGGCAAGGCCTTAAATGTCAGATTTCGGTTTCGTTTCAATAAGCTTGGAAAGAGAAATTCGATGGAATTTCGATCGGTGAAATGGCCAGAAATATGAAATTGCTTAAAAACTCATTTTTCTAAAATTAAGATTTCTCATTTTCTTTAACTCAATAAATGAGATAGAAGTGTTTTTTTGCCAATAGTAAGATATTAGCATGATATATTACACTAAATTTCCAAACAATCACTCAAACAGTGAAAAAAGTAGTATATTGTTCAAAATTAAAACTAAATTTGGAACCAAAATTAGAAGACATTATTTTCAGCTCTTGAATATGAAGGGAATGGTGACACGTCCAATAATAACAGAAAAAAAACAGGCCAACAAAGAGTACTAGCAAAAGAATATCTTAAATAAGAAATTAAAGATTCAAATGATAGCTTAGAACTTATATCTAACCAAAATACTTTCAACATAGAAAAATATTTACTTTTAGTAATAAAATAAGGCACACACACACTCACAAACACGTATCTTTATAATGTGTATGTCTAATGATGCATTGTATAGCTTTTGATTGTAAAATATATGCTATACAAGACATATACAAATCAACTGACACTAAGAAACTGCATAGCATTCACAAGCACAATCTATATCCAACCTAATAGTAGGCAAATAGTTACAATAATAAGATTTTGAAGGTTGCTAAGATAGCCGTCAAACAACCGTACATATTCCTTGTAGTAGAGAGAAGCCACAAGAAAGTAAAGCATTAAATTTCGGATTTCGGTCCAATTTTGCCATGTCCAAAAAGAGAATTTTCGAAGAATTTTGGTGAAATTATCAGAAATCTTAGAAATGTCTCTAAACTAGACTTTTTTCAACTAAGGTTTTTAGTATTCCCAAGTCAATAAATAAAATAGAAATGCACATTTATTTGTAAAATAGAATTGTAAATATAAGTTTTGCAGTAATATTATTGTCATAATCATCACTCATGTTGATATGTAGAGCAACATGTTACCTAGAGTCAAAACCGTATGCTAAACTGCAAGCAAAAGCCATGATAATCACCTTGTCAATAAGAATAAGATGACATGTATAATTACTAATCAAAACATATATATTAAAACAAAGAAAGAAAAAAAGCCTCTTCAGTTACAAACTTGAATTTAACTCTTAAGTCTTGTGGCTAACTGATTTGGTTTAGATTTATATCTAAATTCAGAAACTAACTAAAGAAACTTCTTCAAATAACATAAAGCACTCAAAAATCTCAACACATCGAAGAATAAATAAGTGAAAATTCATTAATATATGCAAATTTTATAAAAGCAAAGGGTAGATTCCCTTATTTTTGTTGTTTCGTCGAAAAGACATGCAATTTCGATAAAATTTCTTTGGCATTACAGTGATATTTCGTTGAAATCCTAGAAAAAAAATAAGGTAGCATTTTGATTTCAATGGCTTAGAGAAATGGAAATTTCAAAGAAATTCGATGGCATTTAATTGAAATTTTAGGGCATGCATCATAGTGAAATAAGAACATAAATGACCAAGTTGGGAGAAAAAAGTAGAATATACATTTCTTTTTTCTCAGCTTTTCCTTAGGCCATCTATTTTTTCGGCTATTTGCTTCCATTTTTCAATCGAACTTCCTCATTTTCTTCCAGTATTCCTCTTTTTTCGACTTCTGCCAACTGGACGCAATACATCAAACTTCCTCTCTCTGTTTTGTTTTTTTTCATTTGGCAATGCGGCTACTTCTCCTCTTTTTTGTTTCAGATGTAGCCCACTTGGGCCCATTATTACTTTTTTCGATAATACAACAGAGGCCACTTCAACTTTGAAAAACTATAAGGGTGGAGGAGGGGCCCTATAAAAAGGAGATTGGACCCCCTTCCTTTATCAATGTATGCTACAAGGAGTTAAGGAACCTAATTTCGAAAGGTGTCGCTACCAAGGTATCAGAGAGAAGCATCGATTATGAGGTCTGGGCGCGACGCTGGGGTGGGGTTGGATGGAGGTGTTGCCGGTGATCCGGATGCATGGAGAGGCATGCATGATAGAAGAAATGGTTGGAGGGTGTTGTGTCGTGGAGAGGGTGTTGCACGAGGGAAGGGGGGTAGCACCGTCAAGAGGGAACAATGTGAAATCATCTTTGACGAGGATTGCACTTTCATGGAGATGTGTTGGTCTGGGATCAGCGTCCCCCCTGAGGAGGCAAGAGAGGGAAGCACTGCTAATGAGGATATTTCATAGTGCATTGGTTTGGGTTCCATCTCCTAGGGGTTGTGATGGGTGTAAAACGGAACCAAATGCATTTCTTTCTACTGCAGGCAATGGGTCGGGAGGTGCAAAAGGAGATCATGCAAGCTGGGGTTCCACATGTAAGAGGAAAGGGTAGGAGAAGTTGGAGATATCACATGCAGAGAGGAGATCGGAGTCACACACAGGTTGTTGGTGCCTAATCTAAGGCATGGAACCGCTGGTAGGACCCAAAATCGACTTGCTCTGATAGCATGATGAAATAAATAAGCAAAAACAAAATCGATAATTATAACAGGAACATAAAAATACAAACAGTAAAATGCCCATGATTATACTTGAATCCTAATCCGTGAGGCAGCGGAATGAAGCCAAGAGAGAAGTCCTCTAAAGGTCGGATCTTCGATTTTCAATCTCTTAGTGAATATAGGCGATGTGGGGCTCCTTATATATCCCCACATATAAACCAAAGTTCCACAAATAGACGATGTGGGTCTAAATATGAGAGAAGGTAATTAGATCTTGGACAGATCCAATTACCAATCTATTATATTGTCTGACACTACAAAAGTAGGGAATCGTCGCAACTTTTCGAGAAGTAGTGGAGCATCTATCATCAAATAGATCTTTCCTACAAACATATCACAAAAGTTGTGGGTTTCTCTAAATAGACAATGGCAGAGTATTGGTCAAAAGCTAATTAACCAGTATGGAGAAGAGAATGCATCGTTGTCGTATTCCATGGGTCAAAGGTTTCTTACATAGTGTGAAACTTTAGAGAGCAAAAAAGGAGATTACATTTAAGTCTCCGAGGGACTACATGACTCGAATAAAATAGAAAATACAATAATTTCAACAACTATAACAGTTCCCCTCAAGTTGGAGTGTATCTATTAATCACGCCCAACTTGAAAATCAACCACGAGATGTTTCTTTGGTAGTGCCTTCGTGAACATGTTTGCAAATTGAAGCTCGGTAGAGATATGTGAAATAGTGATCTTCCTCGTACTGCATCAAAAATGAAGTAACAGTCAACCTCAATGTCCTTAGTCCACTCATGGAATACATGATTGGTGGCAATGTACATAGAAGACTTGTGTCAGTATAAAGGTACATGAATAGTAGCTGGAAGTCCAAGTTCATGTAAAAATGAAGTAAGCCATGTTATCTCACAGGTGGCTTGGGACATTTCCCTATATTCTGCCTATGTACTCGATCTAGAGACTACTATATATTTCTTTCTTCGCCAAGTAACCAGGTTCCCCCAAGCAGTGTTCGGAAATGCAGCTCATGCGACCGCATATGCGCATTCAATCACTTGACCGAGGCACATATGCCATATGCAGCAATATGCAGTCAAAACGCATACGTGGTCCGAGTATGTGGCATATGTGTCCGCATATGCAGCTGCATATCCAATAGGATTCATGTTAATCCATGACATGTTGATGGCCCATTAACTCATTTTTTCTGAACAACTCTTATATCATCTTTTACATCGATGTATCTTTTCATTATTCTCATATATGTTGCATTCAAGAATATAATTTAGGGTATTTTTTCTCATATCCATTTTTCCATTGTTATCAACACTTATTAATGAATTGTTTATTGCTTTTTGAATTTTATATCTAAAGAAATCATTTTAACTCTTCAAATAAGACATGAAATAATTGACTAACAGTTTGTCACTTTACATTTTTGTGCTTCTAATAAATTTTATATGCAAATACAAGTTTCCCTCATATTTTTTGTCAACAAGTTTTGTCCCTTAAAAATACATGTGTTTAATTTTGGGTGTATGATTTGTATCATTATTCTTTAGCTTTTGTTATTTTTAGGAGAAAAGAAGAGAATATATCAGATGAGACACTAGGGCTCTTTTATATAGGAAAAAAGTCCTGGGTTAATTACATGAGAGGTACATAAAGAAAATAGAAATAAGAAAACACAATAATGTGAGATACAAATATCTCAACACTCCCCCTCAAGCTGGAGCATATATACCTATCATGCTGAGCTTGGACCAACACCTTTGAAATGGACCTTTAGCAAGAGCATTGTTGAAAATATCAGTCGTATGATCTCCAATAGCAACATGGGAGGTGGATATGAGACCTTTCTAGATCATGTCTCTCTATTGCAATGGCAATCCATCTATATATGCTTTGTCCGCTCATGAAATACACGATTATCGGCAATAATAGAGCCGCTTGATTGTCACATAAAAGCTGTATGGGAAAAGAAACCTCAACAACAAGATCAATCAATACATATCTAACCCACATCATCTCCGTGCTTCCATGTGCCATAGCCCTATATTCAGAATCTGAACTAGATCTAGCAACCAATGTCTGCTGCTTGCTTTTCCATGATACGAGAGAACTCCCAACGAAAATAGCAAAGCCAGAAGTAGACTTTTTGTCTCTAGGGCAACCTGCATAATCTACATCTGCATAAGTTGTCACCTCAAAAGATGTATCTCTGCTAAATATAAGACCAGAACCAGGTGAAGTCTTCAGATATCTCAAGATCAAATAGACTGCATACATATGAACCTTCATGGGATGCTCTATGAACTGGTTACCCTTGCACACAGCAAAAGATATATCAGGTCTAGTGATAGAGGCATATGGGAGCTTCCCAACAAGCTCTCTATATCTCCTCCTATCTACATCCTCACTGTCATCATCATAAAATCTCATACTCGGATCCATAGGGGTAGTAACATGCTTGCACCCTGTCATACCTGTCTCTAAAAGAAGATCCGTCACAAATTCCTCCGGATCATCACAAGACCACATTGGTTCCTGGTGAACTCTAATCCAAGGAAGTATCAAAAATTGCCAAGGTCCTTAGTCACAAACTGCTGACCTAGGAACTCCTTGGCAACCTGAATGCCCTACTCATCATCCCATGTGACAATAATATCATCAATATAGACAAAAATAACAACAATACCTCTATGTGTCCTCTAAACAAAAAGTGAGTAGTCCGCAGTAGACCGCACAAACCCATGTTGCTCTATCAACTCCGATATGTTCTGGTACCAAGCTCTCGGCCTCTGCTTTAGGGCGTAAATCGCCTTATGGAGCCTACACACCTTCCGAGACTCCCCCTCAGTAGCAAACCCAGGTGGTTGCTGCATATATACCTCCTCATGTAGATCACCATACAAAATGTGTTCTTCTCATCGAGTTGGTAAAGAAGCCAGTCCCGTGAAACAATTGATAGAAGAATGATAAGTGTCGAGTGTCTGGCCACTGGAGAGAAGGTATGCTGATAGTCCATCCCACAAGTTTGGTTGAACCCACGTGCCACAAGCCTAGCGATCCACATTACCATCTGCTTGTTGCTTCACCGTAAAGATCCATTTGCATCCCGCAACAGAGGTACCTGGAGGAGCAGTAATAATGCTCCAGGTACCACGCGACTGGAAAGCGACAATCTCCTCCTCCATGGCAAGTCGTCACCTACTATCCTGTATGGCCTCCTGATATGTTCGTGGGAGAGTAACGGCAAAAAGTCTCACAACAAACCTCCTATACTCCTATGAAAGATGGTCCAATGAAACATGTGCAATGAGAGGATAAGTGGCATACTCGTAATGTGGTTTCCTTAAGGCAATAGGTACATCCAGGTCATCAACCTCTCTGTTCTCTGGTATCAACTCATCATGTGCAGTATCCAGTGTAGCATTCAAATCTATAGTGCTATCAATAGAAACAATGTGCTTATTACATACCTGGGACGTGCTGGATGATAGGGAAGACGCATGAGCAGAGGGGCGAGTAGAAGGCCTGTGAATGTAAAACCGTAGTAGGAACTGCGTCATGGTAGGTGGAGGTGGTGAAGGTGGAGATGACTGAGATTCAACATGGGGTGTAGATGGTGGAGATAACGGATATGGATGAACAATAACATCCTCATCAGAAACAACGTTAGACAACCTGTCACTTGTACGAGAAAAGTATATAATAGACTCAAAAAATGTGACACCAGCACTAACATAATATTTTCTTCCTACAGGATCAAAACATCTATACCCTTTCTGGGTAAGAGAATAACCAACAAAGACACATTTGATAAATGCTGGGAAAAATAAGAGACTTGCTTATTCCATACGCCCTATGCTCTCTTATATAGGGGAGTAGCCTATGATTGAATTAAATCAAGAGTCTATAAGAAAATAGAAAATATGAAACAGTACAAATAATCATAACATATATCTCAACACTCCCCCTCAAGATGATGCATAGATGTCGATCATGCTCAGCTTGGACGAGCACTTCTGGAACGACCCTCTAAGTAACGCCTTGGTAAAGATATCTGCAGTTTGGTCCCCCGAACTAACATGAGACATAGAAATAAAACCCTTCTGAATCATATCTTGTATACAGTGACAATCAACCTCAATGTACTTGGTTCGTTCATGAAATGCAAGATTATTGGCAATAAATATAGCAGCTTGATTGTCACATTCCAGAGCCATAGGAAGTAGAAATTCTATTTATAGATCTGTAAGGACAGCTTTCATGCACATCATTTCTGTACTAACCTAGGCTATAGCCCTATATTTAGACTCAGCACTGGATCCGGCTACAATAGTTTGCTTCTTGCTTCTCCATGAGACAAGAGAGTTTCCAACATATACAGCAAATCCAATGGTGGACTTCCTATCCTTGGGACATACTACGTAGTCTGCATCTGCACAAGCTGAGATAGTAATCTCCTTGTCTTTCTTGAACAAAAGAGCTGCACCTTGAGATGATTTAAGATACCTGAGTACATATGTATAGCATCCATATGTACCTGACGTGGTTGCCCCATGAATTGGCTCACCCGATTAACAACAAAAGAAATATCGGGTCTGGTAGTGGTAACATAAAGAAGTTTTCCCACTAGTTCTTTGTATCTTTTCCTATCCACCTCATAAGTGTCATCATCATATAATTTCATGCTCGGATCCATAGGTGTAGTGGTCGGTCGGCATCCAAGCATTCCTTTTTCACTCAGCAGGTCAGTGACATATTTCCTTTGGGTCATTACAAGTCCATGTGGATTTCTGGTGAACTCCAGTCCCATAAAATATCTAAGGACTCTAAGATCCTTGGTGAAAAATTCACGGCCCAGCATTTCTTTAGCCCTCTGAATTCCTTGTCCATCATAACCCGTAATCAGGATATCATCTACATACACCATAATTGCAATAATACCACTGGATGTTTTCTGTATAAACAGGGAATGATCTGCATTGGAACGTTTGTACCCATGTTTTTCAAACAAGTCTGAGAGCTTCTGGAACCAAGCTTTAGGGCTCTGCTTAAGGCCAAAGATGGCCTTATGAAGTCTATATACCTTAGAATACCCCCCCCCCCTCAACAGTAAAACCAGGTGGTTGTTGCATGTAGACTTCCCCCGCAAGTCACCATATAAAAAAGCATTCTTAACATCTAATTGGAATAATGGCCAATCACGAGTAACCGCAACAGAAAAAAGGATCCATAAGGTGGAATGGCGAGCAACCGGCGAGAATGTATCAAGATAATCCACCCCATATGTCCGTGTAAACACACGAGCAACCAGGTGTGCCTTGTATCAGCCAATGCTGCCATTTGCATTCTGCTTAACTGTGAAGACCCACTTACAGCTCATTGTAGACACACTGTTAGGTGCAGAGACAAGGCTCCAGATACCTCTTGACTGAAGAGCAACCATCCCTTCCTCCATAGATAAACGGCATCTACTGTCCTTCAATGCATCTCGGTAATTCCGTGGAATATCCACCGCAGATAGTGCAATGGCAAAGCTCCTGAATTCCCCAGATAGACAATCAAAAGAAATTGTGGATGCTATAGGATATGACACGCAGCTACGCTTCTGTTTCCGAAGGCAATAGGTAGATCTAAATCACTTGCATCCTCAGCTATCCTCTGCTCAGGTAAATCATTAGATCCATCATTGTTGATTATATTCTCAGAACAAACCTCAGGTGAGCTAGACGATGAGAGGTGACCATGAGCAGAAGCAGGGTCGATGGGTATAGTGGAGTGGCAATGGGGGAACACGAACTGTAACTGAAGGTGTAGGTGATGTAGGGAGTGGTGGAGGTGGTAGTGGTGGTGGCATGTATATGGCTTCATCAGTGTATGAGGATACCAACCGATCACCTGTAGGAGAGAAGTACATAACAGACTCAAACAAGGTGACATCAGCACTAACAAAGTATTTCCTGCGCAACGGATCATAACCCGTGGACCCTTTTTGTGTCCTGGAGTACCAGACAAAAACACACTTGATAGTCTTAGGAGAGAGCTTGTCAATACCTGGAGACAACTGGTGGACAAATACAATCGAGCCAAACACAGGTGGGGTAAGAGAGAACACTTCTTTTTTAGGAAAACAAGGGAAGAAGGAATCTTCTCACCTAAGAAAGACGACGGCATGCGATTAAAGAGATAACATGTCGTTAGGACAACATCGCCCCAGAAAGAATGAGCATGACTCTGTATGAGAAGTGTCCTGCTGACATCAAGTAAATGACGATGTTTCCTTGTTGCAACTCCATTTTGTTATGAAGTATAGGCACAGGATGTTTGATGGATAATCCCTTGTGTTGAAAAGTAATTTGAGAGAGTATGAGTACAAAATTCTAAGGCAGCATCGCTTCTCACAATCTTTACAGACGCAGAAAAGACATTAGGAACTTCATTTATGAAATTTATGATAATATTCCCAGCTTCAGATTTATTCTTTAACAAAAAGACCCAAGATACACGAGAAAAATCATCCACAATGACCATATAAAACATGTGTCCCTGATGATCAGGAGCACGACTAGGACCCCAGATATCAATATGAAACAACTCAAACTTGGAGCTACTACTCCGACTCCGATGACTGGGAAAGGTAGACCGATGATTCTTTCTCAACTGACAAGCCTCACATTGGATAGACGTATGAGGTGAAACCTGAGGTAAAACACGACACAATTTCTGAAGTGGTAGATGGCCAAAGCGCAAGTGCTACATGAGTGGAGAGACATGTCTAGCAGGAAGAGAGAAGATTCTGGCGTATGGGATCTGACTGAGACAATATAGGCCACCCTGCTCATAGCCACGCCTAATCACATTCCCCGTAAGGATGTCCTGAAAAATAAGAGATGATGGATCAAAAATTGCTCGACAATGTAAATTCTTTGTAAGTTGGCTAATGGATAACAAATTCATAGAAAATTAGGTGTGTGCAGCACATTCTTGTGGTACATAGATGGTGTCCGGCTAATCTCCCCCTGACTAGTAATCAGGGAGGGCGTCCCATTAACAATAACCACAGTAAGGCCTGAAGGAACCTGTCGGTAGGCTGTAAGTAGAACTCGGTCACCACACAGATGATGTGTGGCACCAGAGTCCATAATCCACTCTAAAGTATCAAATCCACTACTGCTAGTGAATGCATAAGTACTACCTGAGGTATTGGTGGATGCAGAAGCAGCAACGTCAGAATGACTCTCAGAGGCAAGCGCTGATGCAACATGACTGAATGGAGGAATAATACCCCTCAAACGAGCTACAAGATCATCAAATCGCTGATCCAAAGAGGAAGCAGATGGAGGTTCAATCTGCTCAGCTACTCGTGCAGAAGCAGGAAATCCATGCTTGGAATAGCATGTGTCCTCAATATGTCCAGAACGGTGGCAGAAAGTGCATGATGGTCGAATGCGACCCCCTCTGCCTTGAGGTCCACGACCACGAAACCGATGATGACCCCCACGACCTCGAGATGCTGCCATAGCTGAGGCGGTCTGATTGGCAGTAGATGAAGGAACAGTAATACGATCAGTCTGTAAAAGGCTTCCTTTATCAGAGGAATAGTGGAATCTGCCAAGATCTGGGAGTGTGCTGCCTCGTACTCTGGATCAAGGGCTGCCAAGAATACACCAACCATAGTGGCATTCTGGTAGGTCTTCTGTTACTCAGGAGTGGCTGTGAAAGGCATGAAGCTGTAAAGCTTCTCAAACATTCCACGTAAAGACGTGTATAATGAGTGTAGAGGTCATCCACTCTGCTTGATTGTAGAGATATCATGTTGGAGTTGCAGAATCTTCGTCTCATTCTTTTCCTGTAAATAGGTAGCAGCCAGAATATCCCACATTGCTTTAACAGTGGGCTGATGGAGAATATCATTTGCAATCTCAATTGCTAATGTTCATGGTAGTCGAACCTTGGCATATGCATCATCTGCCTCCCATGAGGCGTTGACCCCAGTCTTCTCAGCAGGCTCTTCCTCAGTAAGAATAAGCTTCTTATCGGTCGACTTCATCATACTCGTAAACTACATTGCCCACATTCGTAATTTGTTCTGTCCATCTTCATAATAGGCGTAGGACCTCTGAAGGCGCCTGTAGATGGGATATCTGTCTTGCTTTCTGACATGATGATAATAGAAGACTAGGGTTGTAGACTGAAGATACGATTGTCTACACCGACATTCACGGGTTCAGTTGCATGTGTAGACTCAAGCAACCAAACCCATTAACGTGGAGACGCGAGCGAAAGTCTCCTCGATGACGAAGATACCCTAGGGTTGGCCGAACCCTAGGACATCGGCTGTGCACGAGGCCTAAGAGGCCCAAAGGAAGAGAGGCGGCGAACACTAGGTGAGATGCACGTACAGCGATACGCGCAGTCGAGATGTACGCGGCCGAGTTACAACGCGCAGAGGGCTAAGGTGCGCGCGAAGGGGCCGAGTTACAACACTGGAGTGCCGAGGAGCGCCGGAGGAGCACGCGACACACAGAGCCAGGAGCGCGCGGGAGGCCGAGGGGCGCTGGAGGGGGCGTACGGAGGGGGTGCCGGAGGGAGGAGGTGGGGGCTAGGGTTAGGGTTTGGTTCGAGAACTCCGGTCTAGGACCGTCGCTCTGATACCATGTTGGGAAAAATAAGAGACTTGTTTATTCCATACACCCTAAGCTCTCTTATATAGGAGAGTAGCCTATGGGTAAATTACATCAAGAGTCAATAAGAAAATAGAAAATATGAAACAGTACAAATAATCATAACATATATCTCTACAATAACTTTAGGTGAGAGATTGTCACGACTAGGAGTGAAATTGTGGACAAAAGCTACAGACCCAAAACTTCAAGGGCTCGTTTGGTTGGAGGGTTGGGCAGGGTTGGCTTGGTCCAACCCGGGTTGGCCCTGCAACCAAACAGGGTTCTCCTCCTCACAGTTTACTATTCACAGGGTACCCCTGCCCAACCCAACCCTGTCCAACCCTGCAACCAAACAGACCCCAAGAGTAAGGGAGAATAGGTCCTCGGGAAACGCAATCGAGAAGGCAAGTTTTCTCCAAGAATAGTGAACGGGATGCAGTTCACCAAGTAGCAAGCAGTGAGAACAACATCATCCCAGAAAGAACGAGGAGCTCGACTCTAAATCACAAGGGTCCTCGTGACATTCAAAAGATGACGGTGTTTACGTTCAACCACACCATTATGTTGTGAATAAGGCCTTAAATGTCAGTTTCAGGAACCATTTCGGTGACCAACCAAAACGGAATTTCGATCTAATTTGACGGAAATTTCGATCATTTCGGTCATTTTTTGAACTAAGTCCCCCATATTTCGATCATTTGAACCATTTGGGTCAAATTTTTAAATTGAACAGGATATCGAAATTCGACCGAATTTCACTGAATTTCATCGAAATTTGAGGACATCGCTGTGAAGTATAAGCACAAGAGATCTGATGAACAATACCAAGAGATCGTAGAAATTCAGATAAATGTTAGGTGGAAAACTCCGAGGCATTGCCAGTACGAATAAATTTCACATTAGGAAAAAATATATTCTTGACATCAATAAGAAAAGATTTAATGATAGCACCCGCTTCAGACTTATGTTTCAACAAGAATACCCAAGATAATCTAGAGAAATCATCCACAAAAACCATATAAAAGCAATGTCCCTGATGACCGGTAACACGATCCAGACCTCAAATATCAAAATGAAACAACTCAAACGACTGACTACTACGACGACTCTGACGTCTCAGAAAAGAAGAACGATGGTGCTTCCCAAGTTGACGGGCTTCACAATCCAAGGTAGCACGAGTAGACATCTGCGGTAGAACATGATACATCTTTTGTAAAGGTGTCCAAATCGAATATGCCACATGAAAGGAGAAGCAGATCTTTAAGTATTAGCAACTCCAGCATACAGTGGTAGGGCAAGTTTGTACAGTCCTCTCTGCTCATGACCACATCCAATCGCCCTTCTCGAGAGTGTCCTGAAACACGAGAAGAAGGATCAAATATGGCACGACAATGCAAATCTTTCGGAATTTGACTAATAGACAAAAGATTCATTTGAAAGTTTGAAGCACATAAAACATTACACAAATGCATATAAGGATCTAGAACAATCTCCCTCTGACCAACAATGGGCAAGGTTCAGAAAGTCGGTATGCGGTATTCGTTCGGTCAGGCGGTCTGAAGTGAGTGAGCGGGCAGGCAGAAGTATATGCGTACTATGTGGTTTCTATTATTTTAATCAAAAATAATTACAAATATAATTATAAATTCAACATTAAAAATATTTATTTAAAAAATAACATGGAAGAAATATGAAGCGAAAACATTTTGTACAATGTGATTTAACCAAAGAACTTCCAAAAATCGTCCATTTATATAAAAGAGTATCGTATGATTCATAACAAAGTATCTAAGAATGTTTTCCGTAATATATAGACCAATTTCGCAATTTCTACACCTAATGATATAATCTAAATATAGATAAATACCAAATTACAAATCCAAACCAAATGAATATGATATAACTTACCTATTAATGGATATACATTATATTCTAAGGAAAAGTAGAGATACATTCTAGATCTATAAAAAGTCTGCTTAATAAAAGAATTTTTTGCTTAGTCAGAGCTAAGAAAAACATCTAAACTACTTTATAAACTGCAAGCTAATGAATTTTTTTAAGAAAAAGCAGAGATATAAAACATTTCCATAGAAAGCAGTTTATATTATTTCCACACCAAAAGATTATGTAAATGATATCACTTCCAAACCAAATGATTAAGCAAGAATAAATACCAACTTCGAGTAATCTTAAAAATATTATCTAGGGTTGATTGGAGGAAACCTTGGTGGAGGAGTGGCAAGGTTGGGAGCAGAAGTAGGCTGAGGAGCATCACAAATAGTTGCGGAGAGGGACAAGTTGGAGGAGATGCAGCCCAGGTGGAAGAGCAGATTAGGCAGAGAAACAAACCTTGGCGGAGGTGCTGGAGTTGTTGCTCGAAGGCTTGGAGGGGATGCTAAAGCGGAGGGCATGTTGTTGCTGCTAGGCGGAGATTGAGAAGAGGGTTTGTTGTTGCTCGAATGCTTGGAGATGATGGATTGGGGAACTAGGGCTCTGTAGCAAAGGGCTGAGGTCGGGGGTTGTGAGGCTATGGGTGGCTTTGGCTCTTGTATCAGATACCTGGGTTTTTTAAAAAGAAATTAGGGCAACTGCGTTTGAAGGGGGAGCTCTATTACAAATGCGGTCGCATATGCGGATTACTCGGGACGCATATACCCTTTTAGCACATATGCAGCGCATATGGTGTATTCGGTGCGTTAAAGGGATCCGAGTCCGCATATGTGGCTGCTTGGATCGACTTTCTGAACATGACAATGTGTAGACAGAACCCATTAGTAATCACCACGGATCTATCAGACGAGATAGACCTGTAAGAGCTGAATTGTGCCCGATTACCACACATATGATGTGATGCTTCAGAGTACATAATCCAGTCAATCAAATCTGAACCGCTACAACTGGTAAGCGCATACGCAATACCTGATGAGTTAGACGAAGCTCAGGCAGTAGATGCTACGTCTGAAGAACATGCAGCTGAAGTGGTAGGAGTGCTCATCATCTCTCGTAATCTAGCAACAATATCATCAAAGCGTACATCATAAGCAGGGGTAGAAGTAGGCTCGATCTGCTCAGCAACACAGGCAGATGTATCCATGCTTTTAATAGCATGTCTCCTTAGAATGACCAGGATAGTGGCAATGAGAACATGGCCACGTTGACGACCTCCTCTTTGACCACGAGGTCCGTGCCCGCAAAACTGTGAAATCCCCCTCTGCCACGAGAGGCTGCCATAGAAGAGGGAGTTTGGGTCGTAATAGTAGATGAGGTAAAGATCCTACTCAATCTCTTCTAGACCTCCGCCATTGGAGGTATCCTCTCTCCAGTCAGTAGTTGAGTACGTGTTGCATTGTACTCAGAGTCAAGAGATCACAGAAAGACTCATGTCATAGTGGCATTCCGATATGCATGTTGCTGCTAAGTGTTAGTAGTAATAGGCATGAAGCTGTGCAATCGCTCAAACATGGCTCTAAGATGTGATAACTGAGAAGTGTGCATGAAGTGGTCGACCATTTTGCTTGGTCGAGAAAATATCATACTCCAGCTGAAGAATCTTGCTCTTGTTCTTTACATGCCCGTATGTGTCTGCTAAGATGTCCCACATAGCATTTGATGTGGGTTGATTGACAATATCGTTGGCAATCTTCATAATGAGTGTCGCGGAGAGCCAAATGCGAGCATAGGCATCGTCTTGCTCCCAAGAGGCATTAGACCCAGTCTTGTCCGTCGGCTCTTAATCCGTCAGAATATATTCATTGTTATGGTACTGCATAAGGGTGCGAAACTGCATGAACCACAACTCGTAGTTGGTCCCATCAATCTTCACGATTGGAGCCGAGCCCTGGAAAACATCGGACGATGAGAAGACGTCACCATTGTTCTATAACATTGTAATAAGAACGCCGAAACCCGGAACAAACTGAGTAGACTGATCTGAGTAAGTCTACACAATCATATGGAGGATTGGATGTATTTGTAGACTCATACAACTATCTTCCCTACTTTTCGTCGTGGTCTAGAGTCAGAAGACATGATTTCTATGTGAAAAATCACGAAATCAGAACAAATCAGACCTTAGCAGCCAGCAAAAATGACAAAACTACAGCAAGAACACGAAGATGGGGCCGAGCCGGTGTTGGGAGTGGTCGGTTCGATCATGTCAACCACCGCGGGTCGGCGGGTTGCTGCTCACAGGCCCTAGGCGGCTAGGGATAGCCCCGACAACAGTAGAGAACACCGGCAACAGCCCCCGGGCGATGTTGGGTTGCATGCAAGTACCCGCAGTGGATGGGCAATGAGGGCTGGGTACCTGCGGCGACAATAGTGGGAGAGGGGAGGGGGTACTGACGGCGGCGGCGGGGAAGGGGTGTGTAGGGTTACGGTTGGTGGGATACGGGAACCCTATTATAAGACCGTTGCTCCGATACCATATTAGAAGAAAAGAAGAAAATACATTAGATGAGACCCTAAGGCGCTCTTATATGGTAGAAAAGCCCTAGGTTAATTACATGAGAGGTTCATAAAGAAAATAGAAATGAGAAAACACAATAATGTGGGATACAAATATCTCAACAGTTATCTATAAGATCTATATATACATTAAAGGTCTTCTTATAGAATTCATGTATTCCATGTTGAATTCAAATTTGTATGTTTATATATATGCACTAAATTCAAAATACACACTAAAAAATAATCAATTTATAATATCATGCTTATATATCTTATTAATTATATTATCTTATTTGGCATTTTAGATTTTGGATTTTGTTAGATTATCAACTTTTTATATAATCATATTTTATTATTGTATTTTGTAATATTTTAATTTTAAATGTTATCAACCGCATACACATTTGTATACTCCTTCGCATATTCCCTTACTCAATTTAGTCCGCGTAACCGAACGAATACCGCATACTGCATTTTGAACCTTTCCCCCAACAAATATGGCATGGCCTGTAGGGGATCGACGATCCTCAAGCGAACTAGAATAATCAACATTTATACAAATATGGCATGGCATGGGACTCCAATGCTTCCTTACTTTTGCTCATGCTAGATGGCTTGCATCTAAGTAGTCCAGCCTCAGTCATAATGTCTAAGCAATATTTCCCATGTAAGAGATGTAGACCTTCTAGGGTACGTATCACCTCAATTATTAGGAAGTAACGGAATTGTCCAAGATCCTTCATGACAAAGACCTTCTAGAGGAAAGCCTTGGTCCCGAAATGCCAGCTTTGTCATCTCCAATGGCAATCATATCATCAACATAAGCTGCAATTATAATTGTGCCAGTCGACCAACGATTGACGAAGACAGAATAGTCAGAAGTTGCCATCTGAAAACCTAGAGTACTTATCTCAGTGCTCAATCTGTCAAACCACGCCTGAGGGCTCTACTTCTGGCCATAGATGGCCATACATAGTCGGCATACACACTCCCACTCGACTAAGTAACATGGCGGTTGCATCACATAAATATCTTCTTGGAGATCACCATATAGAAATGCATTCTTTATATCGAGTTGAAAGATGATACATGCTTTAGTAAAAGCAATGGAGAGAATGGTGTGTATCAAACCCATTCTGGCAACATGAGAGAGTCTCAAAATAATCAACCTTAGACAAGTGAAGCATTTTGTAACAAGTATGGCTTTCAATTTATCAATAGACTCATCAGGCGAAAGTTTGGTTGTGAAGACCCCTTAACATGCCACATGTCTAATTCTCGGGGGCACGACACAATATCCTACATATCTCGAGAGGTATGGGCATCCATCTAATTCATGGCTTTTCTTCAGCCATGACCCTACAACACACTATAATGATATCTAGGAAAAGAAGTATCCATCAAGGCATCAACAAACGTCTTATCACATATAGATAAACCATCTGTAGAAGATGTGACATAGGGTGAAAAATATATTGCTTCTTTTGTTTCCAAAGAGATATAGGAAGCTCCTGAGGCACATCTGGAGCAACAGTGTTGTGAGCACTGAAAGAAGGCATATCATCCTGCAACAAAGGAGCAAGCAAAGGTACAAAAACAGATGCAGTAGTGTGCTTGCATTTATAAACGATCGGTGGAGGTAGTAGATTCAAAGGGATGTCACCGACAGTCTGTGTGAAGAAGCTAGTCTACTCAAAGAAAGTGACATCCGCTGAAATATAGTATCGACCTCCAATAAGATCATGGCACCTATAACTCTTCTGAATACGGGAGTATCGAAGTTAAACACATGTGATAGCCTTAGGTGACAATTTATTAGCAGCATGGAAGTTATGAACAAATGCAATGCACCAAAAAATCCTCAATACCAATGGAAAAATAGACTTATTGGGATACAATAAAGAGAAAGATGTCCCCATTTAGGACAGAAGATGGGACCATGTTTATGGGAAGGACAACTGTAAGGATGGCATCCTCCAATAGTAGATGGAAAAATTCATCTGAGTGAGCAGAGAGTGAGCAATATCTGTCGAAGTTTCCTTTCTGCTATCCCATTTTGTTAAGAGGTATATGAACAGGATGTCTGATGAGCAGTCCCTTGGAGAGGCAAAGAAAGATGTCAAGTCATGTTGGGTGAACTCAAGAGCATTGTCAAATACAATAAGAGAAGGAAGTTTTAACAAATCGAAAGAAATTCTTAACAATCTTATTAATCCCTCTGAATGTTCCTTTATTAGATAAACCCAAGAGAATCTACTATAATCATCCACAAAGACAACAAAGTATCTGTAACCACTCAAATTTTGAACTGGACAGGGTCATCACAATGGACAAAACCAAAAGGAGTGGTACGATGCGACTTAGTATGGACTAAAATTGAAGTTCAATGATGTTTCTCGAACTCACATGCCATGCACTAAAGGAGCTTCAGAGTAGAGAGTTTAAGAAACAACATGGAGAGAGTCTTGGCACAAGATGCCCAAGGTGCAGATGCCATAGAAACAGATCATCAGAGATTAATGCATCACGATTAAAAGTGGAATCCGAGGGCAACTCATTCAATGTCCTGAAAATAGCAACATAATTCATCAAATATCACATAACAATTAAGCTCACTACAAAGCTTACAAAAAAACAAGCCGGCAGAAAAAACTGGGGTACAGTTAACTCGAGATAGTCAGAGCATGGAGGAGAAACTCCATAGTTCCAACGTTGGTAACAGACAAGTAAGCCACATTGGCAATTCGAACCGACTTTACTAATGAAGAGTATTTGGAGAAGGTTAGTAGACTGCCTTCTTATGTCAGATAAGTAGAGGCTCCAGAGTAAATTGTAGAGAAGAGAGACGAATGAGATATCTAAACATAAGGCTAGGGTATCTTATATAAGAGGAAAACCTAAGAGAGTACAAAAGGAAAAATACATAAATACCACCGAGGGGTAACGGAACCTGACGGATTAAGGGTTACGAACATAAATGTAAGTATAATAACTCTAACACTCTCCCTCAAGTTGGAGTATATCTGTCGATCATGCCCGACTTGGATATTAAGTACATGAGTCACTTTCTTGGAAGAGCCCTTTGTGAAGATGTCTGCAAGTTGATGTTCGGCTGGAGATGTCTGGAGTGTCGATTCATCCTCTCGTACTGCATCACGAATGAAATGACAAATCAACTTCAATGTGTTTTGTCCGCTCATGGAAAACTGGATTGATGGCGATGTACGTGGCAGACTTCTTGTCATAGTATAAGGGTAAAGGAGTGGTGACTGAAACGCCAAGTTATGTTAGGAAAGAGACAAGCCACAAGTGATTTTACAGGTGGCATGAGTCATTGTCCTGTATTCTGCTTCCACACTGGATCTAGAGACCGCTGTCTGCTTCTTGCTTCACCAAGTGACAAGATTATCCCCAACAAACATGACGTATATTGTAGTGGATAGACGGTCCTCAGAGAGCTGGCATAGTCAGAATCTGTATAGGCGGAAGATATAAGTGTGTCCATTCACCCATATAAGAGTCCACATCCGGAAGATTCCTTCAAATATCGAAGGATCAAAAGAAACATCCTGTCAATAATTGTAAATGAGGCTTCTCCATATGTTGACTGGCTTTGCTCACACCATATAATATATATGGCCTCAGTAGGGATGCCGATGGCTTGCATCCAAGCTTCAGTCAGGATATTGAGGCAATACTTCTATATGAAAGATGGAGTTCCTTGTGTTGTGTGTATTACCTCGATGCCAAGAAAATAATGAAGTTGACCGAGGTCTTTCATGAGAAAGACCTTCTGTAGGAAGGTCTTGGTCTCCTGAGTATTGTCTGCATCAACTTTTGTGACAACCATATCATCAACATATACAACAAGAATGATTGTGCCAGTAGACGTCGCCTAACAAAAGACAAAGTAATTAGATGTTGTCCTCTGAAAACCAAGTGTGTTAATATTTGTAGTGAGCAAGTCAAACCATGCACTTAGGGCTCTGCTTTAGGCCATAAATAGCCTTGCGTAGTCGCATACATGCTCTCCCTCGACTACATACCTCGGCGTTTGCATCATCCTCAAGATCACGATAAAGGTAAGTACATCCATCTCCTCATACATGGCTTGTCGCCAACCATGATCATGCATTGCACTGAAATGATCTCTTGGAACAAAAATAGCATTCAGAGCATCTGCAAATATCTTGTTACAGCTGCATGAAAGTTATGCACAAAGGCAATACAACCAAAAATTAGCAGAAATACGGGAAAAGAAGACATATAAGGTAAAGTAAGGAAAATGGAGTTACCCATTCTAGAACAAACGAAAGAACACGGTTGATGAGATAAATTGCAATAAGGATAGTGCCTCCCAATATTGTTTAGGAACACTCATTTGACTAAAAAGAGATCTAACAATATTTAGGATCTGCATCAAGGGAGTAATCTGCGTCATTAAGATCAACAGTCTTGCCACTAGAGGTTGTTGTAGGTGATGGCTCTTCCACATCATAGGCATCATCATAGGCATTATTGACGTGATAAGAAGGTACGACAAACTTCTGCCAGCATCGTTCAGTCGATTGGTTCTACCAACCCAGTGAGTGCATGGGGCGGTAGAGTCTCGCCCACCGGCTACAGCCAAAGTCATGGTCTCATCCAGATTCCCGTCTACAACCACGATTTGGAGAACAATCGCGTCCCCCTCGTAAGTTGTATCTGCTTCCTCACCCAGATGAAACGATGTGTGCAAAGTTCTCTGTTGAAGGTAAGACGAGAGGACTAGCAGTTGATGTCTCGAGTTCCTCAAGTAGGCCAAAGATGGCTATCATTGTTGGCAATGTAATTTGATATAAGAAATTGCTCATTTGTTGCATGGTATCTAGAATGCAGGCCATCAAGAAAGTGGTAAACCTGACATTCATAGTGCTCTTTATCTGTTTGGTCTTTGGTGTACACATGAGGGCTGGAATAGTGCAAGCTCCTCATACAGATTGAGCAGAGATGCATGTAATACTTGATGAGGGTGGAATCACCCTAAGATGCCGACCAGATTCGCTTGTAAATGTATGCAAGGCGTGAGTTTATCTTATCTGGGTGTATGTTTGCTCGAGATCTTCTCACATTTCCTTGGATGTATTTTTGAAAAGAAGATTTGAGGCAATGTGAGCCTCAACATTGTTGGTTATCTAGTTGATAACCATGTAGTTGTTTGTGTGCCAGTTATCGTACTCTTTGTCCTTTTCATCTAAAGGATCATTAGTCAAAATGTAGAGTTTGCTCTGACCACCAATGAACACCATAAAAGATCAAAACCAGAGCATGTAATTTTATGTGTCTTTGAGTTTAATAGTAGTGTCTTGTGTCATAATATTCATGGCCAAGGGCTTTGTCTCGATAGAAGAATGTGCCATGGTGGTCTTAAATAGAAAGAAGATCTTTTGACCAACTAAGTATGCATAAAAAGGATAGAAATGCCCTAGAACTGACGTTTACCCTTGAAGAAGGGGTGAAAAACCTCAACGAACAACATAGTTGGATTCTTGGAAGCGTAGGGCAGCGCTAGCGGGAGGGTTGTGGCCCCCCAGTGGCACTAGCAAGCCTCCATGGGTAGTTCCAACAGCAATTGCATGTGATAGAGATATTTCTTTGGGGTCGAGTTGATGCCCTGGAAGTAATAGGAGGGCCTTGTGTGTGGCCCTAATTCGGGAAAGAAGGCTCGCGCAAGCTTTTGCGAGGCTTGAAGACTATTCGCTAAATGAGGACAACTAAACTTCAGCCAACATCGTTCGAACGGATGATTCCAGTAACCACAATGAATGTATTGTAGGTGTTGAGGAGCAGTAGTATCTCGTCCACAACCCAGGTCATGTCCATGACCAAAGTCACGGCCTCAACCTCCTCAAAGGCTTTATAGTTCTCCTCTCCTAGATGTTGTAAATGAGTAGAGTTCACATCGAGAGGTAAGGACATGCAACAGATGTCTCAAATTCCTGGAGATAACCAAATATGATCTTCATCGATGGCAATGTGTTTGACATCAGAAATTATTCCCTCACAACTTGATATCTAGGATGCAGTACAACAACAACAACAAAGCCTTTTCCCACAATTAAGTAGGGTCGGCTACATGGATTCTTCGCCTCCATTCAGATCTATCTTGGGTCAATCTCGGACTTATATCCAAAAAACTAAGATCCCTTCGTATAGTCTCTTTCCAACACTTCTTGGGCCGTCCTCGCCCTCTCTTAGCCGGCTCAACATCCCACCACTCGCATCTCCTAACCGGTGCATCGGTTGACCTTCTTTGCAAATGACCAAACCATCTTAAGCGGTTTTCTCGCATCTTATCCTCGATCGGAGCTACACCAACTTTCTTTCTGATTGCATCATTCTGAATCCGATCTTTACGTGTATGTCCACACATCCATCTTAGCATTTTCATTTCTGCTACAGCCATTCTCTGCACATGTCTATGGTTCACAGGCCAACATTCAGAACCATAAAGCATAGCAGGTCTCACGGCTGCTTTGTAAAACTTTCCTTTAATTTTTAAAGGAATTTTCTTATCACAGAGAACAGCGGAGGCTCCTCTCCACTTTAGCCAGCCTGCATTTATTCTATTAGTAACATCTCCATCAATTTCCCCATCATGTTGCAAAATAGATCCCAGATATCTAAAAGAATCTCTCTTCTGAATGTTATCGTCACCAATCTTCACCTCGATTCCTTCACCATTGCTTCCATCAAAGGTGCATTCCATATCTTCCGTCTTAGCCCTACTTATACGAAAACCTTTAGTCTCCAAAGCATGTCTCCAAACCTCAAGCTTCCCATTTACTCCATCTCTAGTCTCGTCAATCAACACAATATCATCAGCAAATAACATACACCAAGGTAACTCATCCTGAATGTGATTTGTCAACTCGTCCATAATCAAAGTAAAAAGAAATGGACTCAAAGCTGAACCTTGATGTAAACCAATGTTGATATCAAAATAGTCAGTCTTCCCCGTCGGGGTCCTTACACAAGATAAAGCCCTATCATACATATCCTTTATGAGATTAATGTATAGGATGGGTACTTGTCTCTTCTCCAAAACTCTCCACAGTATCTCTCGTGGGACGGAATCATAAGCCTTCTCTAAATCAATAAAGATCATATGGAGATTCTTCCTTTTAGCTCTATAAATCTCCATTGTTCTCCTCAGCAAATGGATGGCTTCAATAGTTGAGCGACCTGGCATGAATCCGAATTGGTTTTCTTTTATTTGAGAAACTTGTCTCAACCTTCTTTCGATCATACGTTCCCAAATTTTCATAGTGTGACTCATCAGCTTGATACCTCTGTAATTTGAACAATTTTGAATGTCTCATTTGTTCTTATAAAGAGGCACCACGATACTCCTCCTCTAATCTTCAGGCATTTTCTTGCTTCGCCAAATAACATTGAATAGATTCGTAAGCCAAATCAAACCACGCTCACCTAAAACTTTCCATACTTCTACAGGGATGTCATCCGGTCCAACACCTTTCCCAGGTCTCATAACCTTCAAAGCCTCCTCTACTTCTTTTCTTTGTATCCGTCTATAGCATGCACGATTCAAGTAACTTTCACTACTAGCTAGATCACCCAAAGTGATCTCTCTATTTCCTTCTCCAACGATATCTAGGATGCAGTCTAGCAAGAAAATCAAGCTTGCAAAAGTCGGCCGACTAGTCGAGTCGGGGGGGGGGGGGGGGGGGGGGGGGGTTGCCGACTCGACTAGGCCTAGTCGGTCCACCCGACTAGTCGGCCTAGTCAGTCGACTTTTACAACAACCTTTTTTATTTTTTTTGTTTTTCACTTTTTTTAAAGCAAACATATTCTAATATGCTTAATGTTATATTTAAAGTCAATTACTTCTTTTGTTTCATCATGATGTCATATAAAATGTACAAATATATGTATATACATACGAATATATGTATAAAAAAACTGATTTATATATATAATAATTAAAAATTCAAAACCGACTAATGACCGACTAATTCCGACTAGTCGCCCGACTGCCGACTAATCCTTAGTAGGTGACCCCACCGACTGAATACCGACTACCGCTTTTTGCAACCTTGAAGAAAATGATACAAGTACCAGTCCAAATGCTCCTAAACATGTTTAATAACCTAGTAATAGTCTTCGAGCCATGAATCATAGTCAATGTCGATCTCCGTTGAAGAATCTTTCGTCAGAATGTAGAGTTTCGACTAGCCACCAATGAATACATTAAAAGAACGAGACCAGAGCATGAAGTTTTAAGTTCCATAAAGTTTGATAGAAGTGTCTGTTGGGTGCTTTATGTTACACTACTATTTTCAATTTGTTTTGTTGGGATTTTTATGTTACATTACTATTCTCAATTTGTTTATTTCTCTATCTGTATTATGTAATTTACTCATTAAGGTTTCTCTCTTCTATATAAGAGAACCCTTGGGCTCTATGAATAGTATAACAAGGAATTCTCATCCACATGGTATCAGAGCCATGATTCGAGACCGGAGCCTTGAGCCCTACCTCCAACCTCCATTGTCGCTCCTCCGTGCGACAGGTCTCAACACGATTGCCTCCAACGCTGCCCTAGCGGTAGCAGTTATCTCCCGGCGATAACTGTCAACTGCCAACTGCCACCCTAGCGACAGCAGCCCAATGCAATCATGTGGCATCAACAACCCTCCCAGCGCAACACAACAGCCGCATCCTAGCGCCAGCAACTGCCCTGGTGGCTTTCCTGCTACCTTGACGTCGCAGTTTTGGGCCTGATTTCAACATTTTTGGTCTGATCTACCCTATTTCATATCAAAATAAGACCACGTTATGTCTAAGCGTGAGTGTGGTATGAGTCTTCACTGACAATCATCCTTTTTTCATGTTTGTTTAGACACCTAGCTATGTGTCTAAGGTTGCAGTTCCTCGCGCATGATATTAGAAAGTAGAGTTGATACGCCAACTATAGGTGCCTTAAAGGGACAAGCAACTATTGTCAAGATGGATGGCACAAACTACGAGTTGTAGGAGATGCAATTTATGAATATGTTGCAAAGCCCTGGTAAGAAACATATTCTGATGCAGGATGAGCCGGTGGACAAGACAGGGATAAATGCCTCATGGGAAGCAGATATGATACATATGCCAACCCACAGCAAATGCGATGTGGGATTTCGTCGTAGGAACATGCTCTCAAGCGAAAATATGAATAAAAAATATTGCAACTTTAACATGATATCTTCACAACTAAACAAGGTGGACGTCCTCTTAACGACATGTATACATCTCTAACGGGTATATTTGAACGACTCCAAAGCTATATACCCTTGACAACCTTACCATAGGAACATAAGGCATATAGAGATTATATCATGATCGGAGTATTTCTGGCTGCTCTTAACCCAGAATATGATTTGGCTCGCCCTCAGCTTCTCATTGATGCTACAATACATTCTATGGAAGAAGTGTATGTAGAGATAAATTATTCACTTATGTACTTTACTTATATTTTTCTTTTCCTATTGGACTCTTTATGTATTTTACCCATAGGCTACTCTTCTATATAAGAGAGCCTAGGGCTGATGGAATAAACACGCTTTCTTATTTTCCCAATATGGTATCAGAGCGACGGTCCTAGACCAGAGTTCCCAAACCAAACCCTAACCCTAGCCTTCACCTTCAAGCCCTCCGCGCGCCTTCCCGCATCGTGCCGCCCCCGACTCCGACCTCGCTCAGCGCCGCCTCCGACCTTGCACCTACTTCCCGCGAGGTGCGTTGCCTCGTGCGCGTTGTGCGCTAGGGCAAGTTGCGACGCAACAGCCCTCCTCGCCTCCTGCGCGTTGCATGCTAGGGCGTGATCCTATGCGCTCCTGCGCGTGATCGTGCGCCATTCCTACACCCCTGCGTGTGATCTTCCTGCGCCAGTGCGCCAGAGCTAGGGTGTGATCCATGTACGTCAATGCGCGTGATCGTGTGCGCCAATGCCCTAGTGTGCTAGTACGCGTGATCGTGCGCGCCCCTGCGCGTGATCTCGTGTGCTCCAGTGCGCACAGTTGTGCGTATAAAGCTCTCAACCTTCGTGCGCGTGCAACCTTAAGTCAGCGCGTATGTGGCCCCAGAACTCGTTCCCTACGCGCATCTCCAAATTAATGAGTTTGGTTGTTTAAGTCTACACATGTAACTAAACCCGTTAATGTCCATGTAGACGATCATATCTTCAGTCTACTACCCTAGTCTTCCATTATCACTATGTCGGAAAGCAAGGCAGACATCCCATCTATAGGCGCCCTCAGAGGTCCAGTGCCTATTGTGAAGATGGATAATTCAAATTATGAATTGTGGGCAATGCAGTTCATGAGTATGATGAAGTAAACTGGTAAGAAACACATTCTTACTGAAGAAGAGCCTGCTGAGAAGACTGGGGTCAATGCCTCATGGGAGGCAGATGATGCATATGTCAAGGTTTGGCTATCTGGAACCCTGGCAATTGAGATTGCCAATGATATTCTTCATCAACCCACTGCAAAAGCAATGTGGGATATTCTGGTTGCTATTCTCAGGCTAAGAATGAGACGAAGATTCTACAACTCCGGCATGACATATTTACTATCAAGCAGAATGGACGACCTCTGCACTCGTTGTACACATCTTTACGAGGAATGTTTGAGAAGCTTTATAGCTTCATGTCTCTCACATCCACTCCAAAGCAACAGAAGACCTATCGGAATGCCACTATGGTGGGTGTTTTTCTTGCTGCCCTTGATCCAGAGTACGATGCAGCACGTTCCCAGATCTTGGCGGATTCTACTATTCCTCCTATGGAGGAAGCTTTTCACAAGTTGAGTCGTATCACTGTTTCTTCGTCTACTACGAATCAAACCGCCTCAGCCATGGCAACCAATCGAGGTCGTGGAGGTCATCATCAATTCCGTGACCGTGGACCTCGTGGCAGAGGAGGCCGTGTTCGGCCATCATGTACCTTTTGCCATCGCTCTAGACATATCGAAGACACATGCTATTCTAAGCATGGGTTTCCTGCTTCTGTACGAGTCGTTGAATAGATCGAGTCCTCATCTACTTCATCTATGGATCAGAGCTTTGATGATCATGTAGCCCGTCTAAGGGGCGTCATTCCTTAATCAGGTCCACCTATATTAGCATCTACTTCTGAGAGTTACTCCGACGTTGTCGTGTCTGCATCTGCATCTACCAGTACATCAGGTAGCACCTATGCATTCACTAGTAGTAGTGGATCAGATACCTGAGAATGGATTATGGACTCTGGTGCTACACATCATTTATGTGGTGATCAAGGTCTGCTTACAGGATATAGACAGATTTCTCCAAGCCGTACAGTGGTTATTGCTAATGGAACACATTCACCGATAACTGGTCAGGGGGAGATTAGACTGACACCATCATGCATCTCAAGAACGTATTACATGCACCTAACTTTCGATGAATTTATTGTCCATTAGCCAACTTACAAAGGATTTACACTGTCGTGGAATTTTTTATCAATCTTCTCTTGTTTTTTAGGACATCCTTACGGGCAACGTGATTGGGTGTGACTATGAGCAAGGCGGCCTCTATCGCCTTAATCGAACTCCTTATGCTGGAACCTCATCTCTACCTGTTGGACCCATCTCCCCATTACTGTGGCACCTGCGCTTTGGACATCTACCGCTTCAGAAACTGCGTCATGTGTTACCTCAGGTTTCACCTCATACGTCCATTCAATGTAAGGCGTATCAGTTGGGAAAGAAGCATCGGTCTACTTTCTCCAATCGTCAGTGTCGGAGTAGTACCTCCAAGTTGAATTGTTTCATGTCGATATCTGGGGTCCTAGTCGTGTTCCTGATCATCAGGGACACAAGTTTTATATAGTTATTGTGGATGATTTCTCTCGTGTGTCATGGATATTTTTGTTAAAGAATAAATCTGAAGCGGGAAATATTATCATCAATTTCATCAATGAAATTCGTAATGCTTTTTCTACATCTGTTAAAATTGTGAGAAGTGATAACACCCTGGAATTTTGCACTCATACCCTATCCAATTATTTTTCATCTCAAGGGATCATCCACCAAACATCCTGTGCATATACTTCCCAACAGAATGGGGTTGCTGAAAGGAAACATCGTCATTTACTTGATGTCACCAGGTCCCTTCTTATACAGAGTCATGCCCCTCATTCTTTCTAGGGTGATGTTGTTCTTACGGCATGTTACCTCATCAATCGTATGTTGTCATCTGTCTTAGGTGAGAAGATTCCTCTCTCTCTTATTTTTCCTGACAAAGAATTGTTCTCTCTTACTCCTCGTGTGTTTGGCTCAGTCGCCTTTGTCCACCAGTTGTCTCCCGGGACTGACAAACTCTCTCCTAGGACTGTCAAGTGTGTCTTTGTCGGGTACTCAAGAACACAAAAGGGGTACAAGTGTTTTGATCGATTGCGCAGGAGGTATCTAGTTAGTGCTGATATTACCTTTTTCGAATCTGCTATGTACTTCTCATCTACAGGTGATGTTACTTTTTCGAATCTGTTATTTACTTCAATACACATGCATGCACTACATGAGCAAAACCTCAATCAGCATATATAAAAATATTCGACGATATATTACATATATACTCATGAAAGCAAAACATGAGGAAAACATAAAACATTGCATACATAATGGTATAATGCATTGCAATTGTATACAAATGCATGTCATATTCTTACAATAGAATGAAGGAAGATGCAGAGTTACAGAATTAAGGACCTTGAATGTGAAGATTGAAAAGTTTGAGCTGCTGGAGCAGTATGCAGGGCATATGCGGGATATGCGGGGCATATGCGGGGAGGGCGCATAATGCACTGATTCATGTATCGGTGCGTTCTGCATGCCATGCGGGCATATGCGGTCCGTGCGGCCGATTTCATGAACAATGGTCGTGAACTTAACTATCGTGTTATTTTTGACGAGTTCTGCTGTTATTTTCAGGACATCCGGACGAGGCAGATCTTTGGTAGGGGAATGAGAGGAACGGCCTCTATTACATCGATATCCCTTTTGATTCCAATTTTGTCGGTGCAGTATCCATCTCTGACGATCCTCTTCTATGACATCTTCGTCTAGGTTGTCCTTCAGCCAAAGCTCTCTCCATGATGTTCCCTGAACTTTCGACCCTCAAACCCTTTGAGTGTGAGGTGTATCAGTTCGGGAAGCATCATCGAGCCTCCTTTCCTGCACGGACTGAGCCTCACTGTAGTTCTCCTTTTTCTCTTGTTCATTGTGATATCTGGGGACCATGTTCTGTCCGAACACTAAGTGGTCATGGTTACTTTGTTGACCTTGTGGACGACTACAGTCAATTATCTTGGGTCTTCTTATTGAAGGAACGATCATAAAGTTATAAAGTCGTCAAGAGTATCTTTCATGTCAAAAATATCTTCACCACTACTATTAAAATATTTCGTTCTGGTAATACCTTGGAATTTACAAACAAAGATCTGATGTCTTTTTTTGCCTCCCAGGGGATCATCCATTAAAAAACTTTCCCATATACCTATCAACAAAATGGAGTAGCAGAGAGAAAACTAAGACATCTTCTTGATATCGCCCGCTCTCTTCTTACCCAAATGAAGGTTCCCAAGAATTGTTGGAGAGATGATATACTGATTGTTGTCCACCTTATAAAACGGGTCCCCTCGGGCCCTCAGCATCACTTAATGGCTCTACTCCCTTTGGCTTAATATACCCAAATGACTCACCCTTCCTTCTGCCTCTGCGGATTTTTGGATGCACTGCATTTGTTCACAATTTTCATACTCCCGGTAAATTATCTCCTCGTGCGATTAAATGTGTTTTCCTGGGCTACTCTCAGACTCAAAGGGTACAGATGCTACGATCCTTTTATCCATCGATATTACATATCTGTCGATGCCACATTCTTTAAACAAACTTCCTTCTTTACTCAAGACGTGTCAGATATACCATTAAACCTTCCTGCTCTAGCTATTGTGTATAAAAGAAAACATGTCTCTGGTCTTGTTCTTATTCCTTTGTTGCAGGAGAATACGCCATTTTCAAGTGCTCCCAACAACTCTGTCCCGGATGATCCTCAAGAGCTTCCCATCGCTCTACGCAGAACCAAGAGGCAATGTACACTTCATCTAATATCTCATTTGATGTCCACTAATAGATTATCATACTCTGACAAAAGATATGCAGATGCTCTTATGACAATTTCGGTTCGCAGATATCATAATAGTGCATTGAAGGATTCTAGATGAAGAAAAGCAATGGATGAAGAAATGAGCGGTCTTAATTCGCGAAGGACATGGGATCTTATGCAGTGTCCCCATGGAACCAAACCAATTGCCTGCTGATGGGTTTTTACTACATAGCAGTCTCCAGATGGCTCCATTGATAGATTGAAGGCAAGACTTGTGGCTAAAGGCTTTACACAAACATATGGATTTGACTACTTCGAGACCTTCTCACGTGTTGCACGAATGGGCTCCATACGGACCATCCTATCAGTGGTCGTAAACAAGGGCTGGAATATTTTTCAACTGGATGTCAAGAATGCATTTCTATATGGCGACTTAGAGGAATAGGTTTACATGATGCAACCTTCAAGGTACGAAGTCGAGGGGGAATATGTGTGCTGACTTCGCAAAGCAATCTATGGCTTGAAGCAAAGCCTGAGGGCATGGTTTGACAGACTAGGTATAGAAATTGGCACTCTACAGTTCTAGAGAACTACATCTGACTACTCTGTTCTCATCCGAAAACGATTGTCTGGTACTGTTAGACTTGCTTGATATGTATATGATATGGTTGTTATAGGTGATGATGATAAAGGGGTGCTAGAGACTAAGGCTTTTATGCAAAAGACTTTTGACACAAAGTATTTGGGCCAACTTCGCTATTTCTAGGCATTGAAGTCTTACGTGCGAAGAAGTGACTTCATATGTCACAAAGGAAGTACTGCCTAGATATACTAACTGACGCTGGATTACTTGGATGCAAACCCTCTGGTATTTCTGCAGAACCAAGGAAACAATCTACCTCTGTTGATCCTCCATTTGAAGACACTACACGATACAGAAGCCTTGTTGGAAAACTATTGTATCTTACTGTTACTAGACCAGATATATCCTATGTTGTGAGCAGAGCTAGCCAATACATGGAGAAACCCTGTTATAGCCATTGGAAGGACGTTCTTCTGATCCTTCGATATCTGAAGGAATCACTCGGACGTGGCCTATTCTATGGGGCAAATGAATACACTGATGTTGTTGCATATGTTGATGCTGATTATGCAAGCTCGCATGAGGACCGTCGCTCCACTACGGGCTATGCTATGATGGTAGGAGAAAACCTTGTTAGTTGGAGCAAGAAGCAGACTGTAGTCTCCCGATCCAGTGCAGAGGCAAAATACAGGGCATTGGCAGGCTACATGTGAAATTATTTGGCTACTAACTTTTCTGCAAGAACTCAGCATTGATATCACCACTCTTATTCCTCTATACTGTGATGACAAATCTGCTACGTACATTGCCACTAATCATGTATTTCGCGAGAGAACCAAGCACATCGAGATTGACTGCCATTTAATTCGTGATGTTGTATGAGGAGGCAAGATTGCTACACCACAAATCTCGACAGATCTTCAGCTTGCAGACATATTTACAAAGGCTTTGTCAAAGAAGCTCCTTTCCTGGATAGTTTCCAAGTTGGGCATGATCAATGGATATGCTCCAACTTGAGGGGGAGTGTTGAGAGTATATTTGTTAAGAGAATATTATATAAAGAGTATTCTATGTGGCTATTTGTTAAGAGAATATTCTATAGAGAATATTCTGTGATTATTTGTTAAGAGAATATTCTATAGAATATTCTCCTTTGAGCACTCTTGGTTTTTGTCCTATATAAGGACCCCTAAACCTCTTGAACAAGACAAGTCTTTCTATTCTTTCATATTTTTTGCAATGGTTGTCTGACATCCTTCCATGAGTCTTCATCAGGAAAAAAAAGCTAAGGATTAGCACCATATAGAAGATATAATGATGTCTCCCTTCGGGATAGGCTGGACCCCAGTACTCCCATAAAAACATGCTCTGCAAGTAGGCCCTAGCAAGGCACCAACAATTAAGTAAAAAATGAAGCCAATTAGACATTGATATTTTCCTTCGATTTTATCCTTCAATAGATCCCCCATCTATTACTATATATTAAGCAGGGGTTCTCGGCCGACCCCCGTTAATTTTGTTTCCCTACATTCCATATTTGCCCTCTGTGTCCAGTCTATCTTTCCACTTTTTCCCTTTCCATTTTGTAAGAATCCCACCCTCCCTTTACTCTTTACCATCGATGCATCGCCCTCCGACTTCCTTCCCTTTCCACCGCCTCTCACCTCCGCATCCTTGTCGATCTTTTCGGCCTTAGGGCCTCTCATTTGCAACTGCCATCACCGTCGACTCAAATCTTTGTTGTCGAACACCATCTTGTTCTTCCATCTTTCCTCCCTCACCCAAATCCCCAAGTCCAACCGCCCTTTCTCCTGTTCCTGTAATTTCTAGGGCTTCAAGATGTAACGTCGAGCATCGAATACCACATGCACCCCATCTCCCGACACCCCATTGCGTCTTGTGCTTAAGACACTTCCCGCGGCGTGAAGCCTTTCTACAGCTTCCACAGCACCATCCCTGATGGCAAGATCTGCTACATAGACAGTGATAACCGGATCACCATCCTCTGCATGTGTTAGCTCTTCGAGGAAGACGGTTCTTTCGTCGATGTCGACGACATCTGTTGTAGGATAGGCGAGATTGGAAGTAGGTGTTGTACAATCATGTAATATTTTACAGGATTTCTTTGACATGTGCTGCCATTAAATCTATGTCCATATCGACAGTGAGTCATGTTGCATATCAATGTGAGGATGGAAGTATAGAACGAACTGAATGTATAAGACTATAGGACGAACTGAATGTATGAGACATTGTCTCAATATTTGTATGCCAAGTAATCTCTTTGTCGTTTTTTCTAAAAGAACGAGAAAAAGAAATCTTATATATGGAATGATCCCGTAGTGACAAATGGAAAGTCAGGATTATACCCTGTAATTGGAAGAAAGTATGCTTAAGTTGCCGGTTTCTCTGTCCACTTCAGTTGTTTATGGTGTTCACCTTTTTGAATCTGGGTGATGCTGTGATTAATCCAGTATTATGTACATTCGATTACTTGCAATTTCACCTACTAACTATATATAATGATGGCAAATATTCAGTCAAATCAGCCTTTTTCTTTCAGTAAGATAAATTCCAATGTGATATGGATTATAGGTCTACCTTTACAAAGCATGGGATATAGAGGAGGCAGATAATGTGCATCAGCGAGCCTCAATGCCAGATGAACCTATTTCTTTCCTTTAATTCCAAAAAACACAGAATACATCAAAAGGATCATATGATAAATTTGATAATGTTTGTACAATGCTGGTCACTGCTGGAAATATTCTTAATTTGGGCCCGCCCGATATTTACAATATTAATTAGGGAGATTACATTGATCAAGAAAATATGAATTTTGTTTCAACTAATATTTAGTTTTACTCATTAAGGCCCCATGCTTATGTTCATGTGCTGAAGTGCATATAAGCTATCTATTCTGTGAGTTGCAATCCTTTGTTGGCATTTTGTAGGCATCGCATGGTTGTATTGTGATGATAATTGTACTTCCCAGTAACTTATATTTCGATTGTCACTCATCAAATGTTGAGTTCATACATTTCTTTAATGTTGCAGCTCTTGAGAGAGAGTACACTATTTTGACATACCCATAGTTTCCAAGCTACTTGGTTCTAAAGGCATATAGGCTATGAAACTCTTGTTGTGGGTTCTAGAGGGGTTGACATATAATGGAAGTCCAGTGGTTATTTAACTGTGATTATTCTCTATCCTTATTTATTTTACTATCCCCCCCTTTTTCTCTGGGATGTTCAGATCCATCAAAGAAAAACGGAGATTTAAATCTGAACATCGCTTTTCATAAATAGAGAAAGACCATAGGAGGAAAACAACTTATTTTGCAAGTGCACCATGAGTACAGAAATTCTCTATGGATTTCAACCATTTTTCCCCGTTGGATTTGAAACCAAAGAATTGTGATTCATTGTTTTCCTTTTTTAAAAAAATTGATTGATGTTGCTTTGTTAAGTTTCGTGTCTCCGCATTGATAATATTATTGTTTCCCGTGCTTTTGCACGGGTCCCCCCCCCCTAGTAATAGAGAAAAGGGGAGGTTGGTGTTTGTTGTAAAGTATATCCTCTCTACTCTCTAGAGTTAATAAATATATGATTTTCTTTGAAAGACTCCGCTTAAGTAAACCTAATAATGTTGTGGGGAAGTAAACATAAATCTAGATGCAGACTTAGAAGTGTGTACATACATAATCCCCTATGCAAATTGCGCCTAATTTCCACGCACATACACACACCAAAATAATCAACCATAAAATGTTTCAAGTACATGGATACAAACCAGGAGACACTAAACTCCACATCTAAATAACAATCAGATTTATATGCAATAGGTGAAGCAGCCTTGCAGTTTGAAATTTGTTTAGTTTGTTTAAAAGTTTAACGGGACAAGTTCTAGATGAAGGGTTAATGCCAAGGGAAGCCCAAATGTGTAATGCGAATATATAATTCTTTCTTTGGATAGGCTGTTGGTTCGCCAAAAATGGACTGAGATGTAAAAAATGCCTACAAAAAGTAAATTAATTAAGACTGCCCTTTATCAAAAATGATACAAGATACTTATCAACCAAAAGCAAAATGTGCTCACTTCAAAGGTCTGTTGGTAGTGCATTGTGCCTATCACCCAAGAGATCAGTGTTCAATCTTGTGCTGGGCATCTGTGCGTGTTTTCCCCTCTTTGTTTCAAAAAATAAAAACAAAAGCAAAATCTACAACTTAGTCCTAATCCAGACCTATCCTCCAGGAGAGTAACCTTAGATTTCGGGATAACCCCATGTTAAAAACCCTTTCCACGAGATGTTATTATAATTAACATATAAATTGAAAGAAAATAATGCTTTAGGCATTGTAGGAAAACCTTGTGGTGGAATCTTGTTCTAGAATTAAATTGCTTGTTAAGATATTTAAATTTAAATGTAAACGCCTCAGACTCAAAAGAAACAGCTGTTAAATGAGCTTGTGGAGTGGACAAGTACCTGAATCTAATCCGTTTGAAAACTTTGCTTCCATCTTGGAGACGGACAAGGGTGACATATACACCAGGCTCAAACTGTTCAGTAAATTCAGACTCTCCATCATTTTTGGACTTGACTTTAGGGGGTGTTTTTAAGCCATTTTCTAAATTCTGATGCGCAATATCACCTGTATCAGAAATACTTTGCCCATGTGATAGGCAACTGTCATTGAGACCTACCACTTGTGCCCCAAGGTTTTCCCCGTCTGTAAGAGAAGACTCTTCACTCATTTGACTTTGTTCAGACTCTGACAAGTTTAATTCTGCAGAATAAATCCCTAAAGCACGATTTTCCATACTTCTCATTAGAGATTCGGTTTGAAGTTGGACAGCCACCAAATTATCATTGAAGTCCGTAGGCAGTTTATCTGCTTGATCTTTGACCTGAGTAACATTAATACATGAAATATAGTCTTAGCAGATACTGATATCTAACTATTAAACCACGTAATGTAGAATAAACTAGTTTGAAAATTACAGAACAAACTTTTTTGGAAAAAAAAAAGTAACCAAGGACGTTATTAAAAAAGGATAGTAATCCAAAATCCATTAACACCAAATAAATTAGAAATAAGCATCAGTCAGCAAGGACGCTAAAAAGAATCCGTCAAAGAACCACATTCTCCAAATTCACAGTTTCACACCTGAAAAGGTCAAAATTTCTTGGCGCCCAAATTTCCCTTAAAATGGAGTTTTCATTTACAACTTTTACACTTCCACTCCATCCATTCTCCAAAAACGACCCAAAAAGTAGTGGGTATCCCCATACACCGACAGAAATCTTTGACTGCTCAACAAACTTCCTATATAAAAAGCACAACCAAAGATGAGATAGTGTCCTCTTACAAATCTCATCCCAAGCATTACATCACCTCCTAGAACCCACTTTCAACTATAAACCTTCATCACTAACAAATCTTTCCTGACAGATCTTAAGATGCACCTTTAAAAGTCCAGATTTTCATGCAATCCATTTCTAGAACCATGTTTATAGATATTTCCTCTCCACATCCCATAAACCATCAAAATGATAATGACCAACCATTTGAAATGAAAAGGTCTCCGACTCCTATGAACAAATGGAAACCCTACTCACTAGACCATGGCAGATATAATTCCTACATCCCCGACTAGGGCATAGCTTCCTAATGAAATAAACATCCAAGTTCTCTGTCCATGAACCAACCAACGTCCAAAAATCAAGGACCCATTTCTCATTTCCCTGTGCCTGTGCAAATAATCCAAGAAAGGAACCAAATGTTGGTGGGACAAAGCTTGCTACCTTATGCATCACCCAGCAAACCTCTCTCAACAACCATGAAGGTCCAGCCACAATACATGCCTGCTCCAGCAATTTTAGCGAAATGGCATCCCATGAAGCCCTTCCCATTCCCCATTATCTCCATAAAATCGTAATCCACTTTGCCATCAAAATCATGTTATGTTGTGCAAGCTTACAATCCATAGAAAATCGCACTGCAAAAAAATAAGAGAATTACAAATAATCCCTGAACTATACACCTAATTTCAATTTTCAATGTCATACCTAAACTTTAAAAGGTAACAATGCGGTACCTGAACTTTAAGATCTGTCTCAATGTGGTCCTTCACTATTGAAATTTAGTTGATCATTTTGTCTTTCCAACCTTAAATTTCAATAATTAAAAACCGCATTGAGACAAATCTTAAAGTTCGGGCACTACATTGTTACCTTTTAAAGCTTAGGTATGACATTGAAACCAGGGGTTTAATTCAAGGACTTTTTTTGTGATTTACTCAAAAATTAAAGGTTGGCACCTCCCTTGCAAAAAAAGATGATTCCCCAAGCCCCACTTTGAGGACCCTTTACCAAGATTGCTTCCAAAATATATTGATCTGGAGTTTCCCGTTTGTTAAAATCAATTTATTTATCATATAATTGAGTTGTAACCCTTAAGGATCCATTTATGTAGTTCCCAGTTTTATGAGCTCTCTAGACTTTACACTATATAAGCACCCCCTAAATCTCCTAAATAAATCATCTCATTGCATCCTCTCATATTTCTCCACATACTATCATAGCAAAGGTCCTAGATCGACCATCTGACCCAGATCCCGCTGCCACGACCAGCCCCGCATCTTCCTCTTCTCCCAAACCCTTGTGCATGACCTTCTTCTCATCCGACCAAGACCGCCATGCAAGGCTCCAGGCCTTTCATGTCGCTTGCAACAGCCTTAGAGATCTCCTGCACATCGCCAACACCTCTTGGTCCTGCTGCCAACAACCCAGCCAATGCCAGGACATCTGGTTGTTGTCGCTACACCCCACCACGCCACCCGTGCCTATAGGTACCGCCTCCAATGCCTTTTGTGCGCCTCCAACACCTCTGGGATTCGCCGCAACACCCCAGCAGTGCTTTCGTGCGCCGCACGCCACTTTGCATCTTGCGTGCGCATCCACAACACCCCAGCAGCACAATGTGTGGCATCACAACCACTGTTTGTGGCATCGCAACCAGTTTTTGCCGCCCAAGTGGACCGAAGGGCTCAGAAACGGTGACTGGGTTCACCCATATGCTTACGTATACAACATCTTATTCTTTTTCTAGATTACTTCTTGACCAAGACGACATCTACTCCAGAGACCAAGCACATGTATCCTACTTATGTAATGGTACAATGCACATCTATAAAACTCAACGACAACAAATCATTTTCCCACAATTAAGTAGGGTAGGCTACATGGATTTTTCGTCTCTATTCAGATCTATTTTGGGTCATTCTCAGACTTAAATCCAAATAACTAAGATCCCTTCCGACATTCTCATTCCAACACTTCTTGGGCATTCCTCACCGTCTCTTAACCAGCTCCACATCCCAAATCTCGCATCTTCAAACTGGTGCATCAAATGACCTCCTTTGAAATTGGACAAACCATCTTAAGCGATTTCCTCTCATCTTATTGAAGGATATTGAATTATCTTCAAGCGCATCACGGAAGCATGATCGTCGTATCGGATACGACGAAGAACGACTAGTCGCACTAGTTGTTCGGTGCAGTGGAATTTAAAAAAAAATATTCGATGAAACCACATGATCCGAGAACCATTCTCAGATCGTTTCATCTATAACCACAACAAGTATAATGCAATACCTCTTGAAGCGTGGTTGATCAAGTCTCTAAGAGAAGAGACCTCCTGTCTCAAGTCCGATCGTCGGAGTAACGGCTTGCGAGCGCGGGAATGAGTCGCGGTGTCCTCGCAATCCAAGAGGATGATCCAAGCACGGTTGCCCCTGATCTCGTCGCACGAGATCGAACGTCTCCTTCGTGAGTGAAGCACTCCAAGTAGACAGAGAACCGCAGAGTGTCGAAGCGGCAGTGCAGTGGCGTGGGCGTCGACGAGTCTCCCCCCCAAGGTATAATGGACGGTCACCAAGAAGAGAGGGAGAGAGGGCTGTCGAGTATGGAGAAAGAGAGAGAGAGAGAGAGAGAGAGAGAAGTGTGCTACAATAACATGTAAATAGAGAGCATGGTATGCCTCTCTATTTATAGGGTTTTGGGATCCATGGATCTCAATCCATGGGACATAAAATCAATGGATGAGATTGATTTATGTCAATCCAATGGTCAAGATTGTTGTTGGTAAAAACCAACAATTTGTGATTTAATTTTGATTAAATATATTTGATAAATCAAATATATATTATTACCAAATTAAATCAATCAAATAAGGAGTGAAAATACAAAGGAGATCATCCTTCCCATTAGAGGTAGTGGACGGCCACCAATTCCATAAAGGAATTGGTGCCGCCACCTCCTTCCCATATGGGGAGGGCAATCTCATGGATTTCCATGAGATTGCATCTCTCCTTGATTTTCTCTCTACTTATTTCCAACAACCATTTGTTGGGATTTTATTCACCAAAAAATAATTCTCAATTATTTTGGGAATATTGCAATCTTGACATCGGGAAATTGTGAATCACATTCACAACCCAAAACAAAATATAATTTACATTTTCAATTAATTAGACAATGTGTATCCAATACACATTAATAATTAATCTACAAATATAAATTATAATTAGCTCTGTCTAATACATTATAAATCACATTCATAATATATGAATAATTGGATATCACTATCCACATTATTCTTATCCATAATAATTAAATCACATTTAATTATATTGGATAATTCCTCATACATCATGATAATTAAACCATATTTAATTATCAATTTCTTATTGCTTAGATCTTATGGAATTATTCTTGAACCAATCAAGAACAATGATATTTCTCCTCAGATACTTGGAGATAAGGACAGGGCGATTGTATTGTTCCACATATAGTGACTTGGATGTTGAGATCATATCTCAAATCCAGATCCCATGGACCTCCCACTGATGCTTGATGAAATCAAGATCGTAAACCTAATCTTCATTGCATCTGAATCTCATTCAAATCAATGTCCAATTCATGGACTAAGATTAGGTCACTTCTTTAATGAGAGGAGTCACTAAAATCCAAACCTGTTTCATCACTCCCTCGGAATGGAAGCGTCATGGTTATACAATCGTATATGATCAAATCACCCTCAGGTATTCCTAATACCTGTGCATCCTGCATACTGGAAGACTTATGATTATTCTGAAGATAAAGATCACTTTTGCACTGTAGGGTTAGATCATTTAAGTTTCTCAATCTTGGTCATTGGGATTTGGTATAGATCATATGCTTTCACAAAGCATATATCTTACCTTCAAATTCATGTCATGCTTCCAAAGCACGACGACCATGCATGGAATTTGTTCAGTCCCAATACCTCATGAGTGAGCTCATGTCTCCCGGTTCACAAGTGAACCTGTATGATCCCTTTGAGAGATCGTATTACTCATATGTCCTTACATGCACACCAGCTCGCCGGTATATAGACCTTGGTTAGGTCATCAACCTATTGGTCTGCCAAATGTACATACTCAGACATATAGCAACACATCTGTCTCTGGTCAAAGGATGCATGCCTATGTTGTGACAGTATTCAATGTAGGTCTTTGGTTATCTCGATCTCGTCAAGTCAACCCATTGACTCAACTAACCTGACACCTCTGAATCACTATTCCCATGCAGAGGACCTACATCAAGAGGTCAGTCAGAAATCAGCCATATGAGATAGGATTGCCATCTCCTACTCAGGCTGGAGATCACTACTTAATCATCATTTGATGATGCTTGATGAGTCCTCTTTCTAACTCCTTAGATATTCATCCAAGCATCAGCCTCTATGATTCATCCAATGAATCAACAGTTGTATGATCATCAAGTTGGCCATGGTACATAACCCTTATTGTACAGAGGGACCCTATAGTGCATTCATTCATTAATCTCAGAAAGGGAGTGAAAAATAATCAATAACTTTCATTGATAATTTATTCATTACAATAACATTTATTGTAGAAATGGTTCGCCCGGGGCTCACATTGCTAATACTTATCCTCTATTGGAGCTATACCAACTTTCCTTATGGTCGCATCATTCTGAATCCAATCTTTTCATGTATGACCACACATCCACCAGAGCATTTTAAGTTTTGCTAGTGTTATTCTCTGCACATCTATGATTCACAGCAAGGTTTTAAATCTCGATTTCGATTTTGTTTCGCTATGGTGAAAAAACGAAACCATTTCGAAATTTCGTCGAAATTTCATCAATTTCGGTCAAAATCGGCCTAGATTTGTGATGGAAGAGTATATAACAATATTTCGATTTTTCTGTAGGGTGTCGAAACCGAAATTTTGTCGAAATTTCGCGAAATTTGATTTTGATGGTTTGCATGTCAACATTCCAATCCAAAGAGCATAGCATGTCTCACGGTTTCTTTGTAATACATTCCTTTGACTTTCAAAGGGATTTTCTTATCACAAAGAACAGTAGAGCATCTTCTCCACTTTAGCCAACCGGCATTTATTCTATGAGTAACATCTCCATCAATTTCCCCATCTTGTTGTAAAATAGATCTCGAGTATCTAAAAGAATCTTTCTTCTGAATGTTATCATCTCCAATCTCTACCTCAAGTCCTTCACCGTTGTTTCCATCAAATGTGCACTCTACATTCCGTCTTAGCCCTACTTATACGAAATCATTTAGTTTCTACGGTTTGTCTCCAAACCTCCAGCTTTGCATTTACTCCAACTCTTGTCTCATCAATCAACACAATAACATCAGTGAAGAACATGTACCAAGGTGTCTCATCATGAATGTGACTAGTCAACTCGTCCATAATTAAAGTAAAAAGGAATGGATTCAAAGTTCAACTTTGATGCAGACCAATGTTTATATTAAAATAGCTAATCTTCCCAGACTAGATCATTACACAAGATGAAGCACCATCATGCATATACTTTTATAAGGTTAATGTATAGGACAAATACTTGTCTCTTCTCCAAAACTCTCCACAAGGTCTCCCTTGGGATTGAATCATAAGACTTCTCCAAATCAATAAAAATCAAACGGAGATTCTTTTTAGCTCTATAAATCTACATTGTTCTCCTCAAAAAGTGGATAGCTTCAATAGTTGAGCGACCTGCATGAATTCGAAATGGTTTGCAGTTACTTTGGAAATTTGCTTCAACCTTCTTTCGATCACACGTTCCCAAATTTTTATAGTATGACTCATAAGTTCAATATATTTATAATTCAAATACATCTATCAAACTCAAGGGCACTGAAAACTGTGTTATGGACTCTTAGTTCATGGTGTTCATATGTGATTACGAAAGAATCACATTCTGACAAGGATTACCACACATGATATGTGGACAATTGCCAGGTCATCACTTGGAACACCAATAGGTGTCGAACTGAACATTGCTTTGAATCTTCTCTACAAAGACTTAGCTACAGAGATGTGAGCAAATCTGAAACAAACATACTCTCAGAAAACAACCAAGTTTTGCCTCACAGTCATTAATATGTGGATATGGTCCACAACTCAAGGGGATTCCAGTCTCGTTGAGTAATACCGGCATCTAACAAGTCTTTTTTTTTACTAGTAGGATTCGAACCCTGGTCCTTTAAAGTGGGAGCCACTGCTTCTACCACCAGACCATTAGAGGGGTTTGGCATCTAACAAGTCTGTTTGAGGAGCTTTGGATCTTTCAGCCCCGTTGTTGTACTAAACATGTGCATGAGCGATCTGAATGGCAGGTCTGTCACTTTCTTTCTGGACTACATCCACGATACCAAGCAGTAAAGGAGAAATTTCTGACAACTTTCTCACTACCGCCGATCAAGACTATCTTCGGTCGTCTTCAGGAACTAGAAACATGTGCTGGACATATCTCGACTCCGCCTCCCGTGGAGAATTGCTCTCACATTGCATCATCTGGGAACAGAGGACGACAAAACATTCGAGGAGGTCGAGGCCATGACTTTAGTTGTGGTCATGAGTTTATTTCTCCGCATTTCCCACAATGTATTCATTGTAGGCGCTGGAACCATCCATCAGAGCGATACTGGGATAAAGGTTGGCACATAGACTAATGCCAATAGTGTCTGTGAGGAACCTTATAATATTGTCGAGGGCTCTTCTGATCATCATCCTGCGGACCAACAACATAGTTTAGTGCCTCAGATTACCCTCGTTGATGCATCTCCTATAGAATTCTAGCACATTCATTGGTGAAAGTACCCCTATTGCTACTACTACTAGTTTGGCTACAACTTTAGGTACAAAAGCCCACTTCGCCACTGCTTCTGCTCACACATGGATTATTGACTCCGAGACATCTACATATTTGATAGGAGTAGTCTTTTAAATTTTTCCCAACCCTCTTCCTTTGTAAAGTCGGTTCGGGAGCCAATAGGGAACACTCCCCTGTTACTGTTGTCAAAACTGTGGAGTTCTCCTCCAAGCTCCAACTCACTGGAGTCCATTATACACATGCTTTTTCTATTAGATTATTATATATTAAAAAGCTTTGTACTAAGCTTAACCGATTTGTGATTTTTATAAGTTCTACTGTTATTTTCAGGACATTCAATCGAGGCAAATCTTTGGTAGGGGACATAAGAAGAATGGCCTCTACTATCTTGGTGTTCCCTCTGATTGGAGTTTTGTTGGTGTTGCTTCTATCATGACAACTCGTTTCTCTAACATCTTCATCTTGGTCATCCTTCTGCTAAGCTTATCTCCATGATGTTTCCTAAACTTTCTACAACGAAGCCATTTGAGTGCGAGGCATGTTAGTTCTGAAACATCATCGAGCATCTTTTCATGCACATGCCGAGACACATTGTGATGCTCCTTTTGCATTGGTCCATTGTGAAATATGGGGACCCTGTTCGGTCTGAACTCTAAGTGGACATAAATATTTTGTTATTTTGTTGCTAATAGTCGATCCTCTTGGGCCTATCTCATAAAGAGCCTTCAGAGATTAATCAAATTGTCAAAAAATTCTTTCGGTACATCAAAGTGTCCTTCTCTACCCATGTTCAAATTTTTCGTATTGATAATGCTTTCTTTGCTTCTCACCATGACTTAATACCCTTCTGTGCTTCTCAGGGGATTGTTCATCAGAATTCTTGTCTGTATACCTCCTAGTAAAATGGGGTAGCAGAAAGGAAACTTAGACATCTACTTGACATTAGTCGGTCCCTTCTCACTCGAATGAAGGTCCCGAAGACCCACCGGGGCGATGCCATTCTTATTGTCATCCATCTCATCAACAGAGTTCCATCTTCGGTTCTTAATGGGAACACTCCATTCTTTTTACCCCAATGAGTTGCCTTTCTCATTACCTCTAGGGATTTTTGGGTGTATTGCTTTTTGTCCATAATTTTCATGCAACTGATAACTTGTCACCTAGGGCAGTCAAGTGTGTTTTATTGGATATTTGCACACTCAAAAGGACTATAGGTGTTATGATCCTATTGGGCAACAATACCACATTTCTGATGATGTTACCTACTTTGAACATACTAGCTTCTTTACTCAGTTTGTCACCGATATCCCTTTGGATCTTACCTCCATCACCGATTGTCTATAAGTGCAAACATATTTCTTTACATATTTATGTGCCTTTCCCTATTAATCTTCGACAGGATGATATGTCATCTTCGATTGCCCCCACCAATGCAGCCTCAGATGTGCCTCACAAGCTTCCTATAGTTAACTGCAAGGCAAAAAAGCATTGTACTTTCTAGTTTCCACCCTATATCACATTTCACTTCTATTGATGGCTTATCTAGCTGTGACAAGAGATGTACAGATGCTCTCTTGACCATCACTATTCCATGATATCATCATAGTGCTTTAAATGATTATGGCCGGTGACAAGCTATGAATGAGGAAATTGATGCGCTTACATCTCGAGGCACGTGGGACCTTTTGTTTTGCTCCACGGGAATTGTACATGTGTCTTGTAGACAGGTCTTTATGACCAAACAGTTGCCTGATGGGTCCATTGTGAGATTGAAAGCTCGGCCGGTTGCCAAAGAGTTGACTCAGACTTATGAGGTCGACTACTTTAAGCTTTTCTCTCCGTGGCAATAATGGGATCCATACACACTATTCTTTCGGATGCAGTTGATAAGTGATGGCCTATCTTCCAGCTCGATGTGAAGAATGCTTTTCTCTATGGAAAACTTGAGGAAGATGTTTACATGATACAACCTACTGGTTATGAAGTTGAGGAGGTGTATGTCTCGACTTTACAAGAAGTTGAGGAGGTGTATGTCTCGACTTTACAAGGCTATATATGGACTAAAGCAGAGTCTTCGAGCATGGTTTGAAAGACTTACTACTGAGATCAGCATTCTTGGCTTCCAGAGGATGACATTAGATTACTCTGTTTTTGTTAGACGACAGTCTACTGGCATTGTCATACTTGTCGTTTATATGGTTGTCACATGCGATGACAAAGAAGGCATTTCACACGAAGACCTTCCTTCAGAAGGTCTTCGTCACGAAGGACCTTAGCCAACTTCGTTACTTTCTTGGCATTGAGGTGATATGCACTGTAGAGGGAACTCATTTCTCATGGAGGAAGTATTGCGTAAACATTCTTACTAGGGTTGGACTATTTGGGTGCAAGCCATCTGACATTCCTGCAAACCCGGGGAAGTACTCTATTTCTGTTGATCAAGCATTTAAAGATACTACATGATATAGAAGCATGTTAAGATATTTGTTATCTTTAGTATTTCTTTTCCTATTTTCTATTTATTTTCTCCATCCAATGATTTGCCAATAGGTTCCTCTCCTATATAAGAGAATCTGAGAGCCTCTCATTAGTGCAATTCATTCTTTTACCTCTACATGGTATCGGAACGACGGTTCTAGATTGGAGTTCCCTGATCCTGCCAAAACCCCAACCCTACCTGCACCCCTCTCCCCTCCCCAGTCGCCACCCTCGACTGCCCAGTATGCCTCCCCAGGCTGCCCAGCTACCCAGGCCACAGCCCAAACCACCCCCGGTCGCTGTCGGGCCTCCCACTGTTGTTCGGGCCGCTGCCAGGCCCCTCCAGCCGCCCTCCAACTGGTGTCCGGCTGCCCCCAGCCACCCCCCCTTAGGGTTGTCGCCAGCCATCCCGCGCGCCTCTGCGACTCTATCTATAGTTTGAATCGATCTGATTTTGACTGGAAAACGTGATTTCATACCTTTAAATCGTGTTTTCCAGACCTAGCAAGCAGCAGAGATTGATGAGGATGATTGTATAAGTCAACACGTACAATCAATCCTATGTATGATCGTGTAGACTCGTTTATATCGGTCTACTCCACAATTGAGTTTCGTTGTTCGGCATTTTTCCATCATGTCAGGGAACAAGGGTGATATTTTTTCGTTTGGAGCCTTCAAGGGCCTGGCTCCCACCGCTAAGATGGATGGGATCAACTATGAGTCGTGGTCCATGCAGTTTCTCACCCTCATGTTGTACAATAACAAGGAGCACATCATCACAGATCCAGAGCCAATAGATAAGACCGGGGCTAATGCTTCTTGGAAGCAAGATGACGCGTATACGTGGGTTTGGCTTTATGGGACCCTCAGCACGGAGATAGACAATAATATTTTGAATCAGCCCACCGCCAAGGCGATGTGGGACACTTTTACATCCATATATGCTCAAGCGAAGAATGAGGTCAAGATTCTTCAGCTACAGTTTGATATCTACAATGCCAAGTAGAATGGTCGTCCTCTACATGTGTACTACTCTTAGCTATGTGGCATGTTTAAGAAGCTTCATAGATACATTCCTATTACCACATATACGGAGCAGCAGAAAACGTATAGGAGCTCCACAATGGTTGGAATATTCATGGTTGGACTTGATACAAAGCATGATGTTGCGCGTACTCAGCTTCTCACCGGAGCTACCATACCTCCCATAAAGCAATCCTATAGTCGTCTCAGCCGGATTATCATGCCCTCTACAGCAACTTGTTAGCCCTCTTCAGCGATGACCGCTTCTCGTGGTCAAGGAGGGACGATCTAGTCCAGAGGATGCACCCCTCGTGATAGAGGCGGTGGACACTAGTCAGGCCTTTGCACTTACTGTTGCCGTCCTGGACATGCAAAGGATACATGCTACAAGAAGCATGGATATCATGTTTTTGGTCGTGTAGCTGAATAGATAGCGCCTTCAGAGATTACAGCTTCCCAGGTTGATCCTCGCCTGGATGATATTGTCTCTCGTATTCAAGAAATCATGACTCCTACTACCGGCACCACCGCTACAGATACTCAGCCGCAGCCAGAGCCTCTTCGAGCTCCTCAGGTATCGCCTATGCATTTACTGGTAGTACTGGTGCTAACATGATAGAGTGGATTATGGACTCTGATGCTTCACACCACCTGTGTGGAGACAGAACGATGTTCAGGTCCTACAGGACCATACCACCTAGCAGATGGATTGTCATTGACAAGGCCCTAAATGTCAGTTTCGGTCACCATTTCGGTGATGGACCGAAATGAAATTTCGATCGAATTTCGGTTGAATTTCGATCGAAATTTCGGTCATTTCGGTCATTTTTGTACTAGGGTCCCCATATTTTGTCCGTTTCGGTCGAATTTCGATTTCGACATGATATCGATATTCGATAGAAATTCGACTGAATTTCGCCGAAATTTGAGGTCAGTCATTGGTAGTGGCGACCACTTATCAATACCATGACAGGGGGAGGTGCATTTAAGTCGTTTATGCGTCTTCAGAATGTTTTATATGCTTCTGATTTTCAGATGAATTTACGTTCCATTAGTCAGATTACAAAGGATCATTGGCGTGCCATTTTTGACCTTTTGTCGTTTGTGTTTCAGGACATACTTATGGCGAGGTTGATTGGATGTGACAGTGAGCAGCGGGGACTTTACAGACTGGTCCAATCTCCTCATATCAGTGTTTTTATTATACCTATTGGACCAGTCTCACCATTTATCTGGTACCTTCGTTTTGTCTGCCTTCCTCTGTAAAAGTTGTGTCATGTTCTCCCTCAGATATCTATGAGATCCTCTTTCCAGTGTGGGGCATGTCAACTTGGGAAGCATCACCATTCCTCTATTCCATTCCGTCAGAGTCAAAGCAGCTCTCAACAATTTGAGATCCTACATTTAGACTTTTGGGTCCGAGTCGGGTTCCTGATGATGAGATCTACATGTCTTCGCCTCTACTGTCACACCACCACCACTACCATATACTCCTGTGACTCCACCTTCTACTGTGACTCAGTTTTTGTTGCGTGTTTTTACTTGCAGGCCTCACTCCGTTCCTATTGATCACAGGTCTTTCTCGTCATCCAGCACGCCTCAGGTATGTAATGAGCACATTGTTTCTACTGATGGCTCTACTGAGTTTTCTGTGCAGCAAGATTCCATACAGGATGAGTAGGTGCCCTCTCAAGAGGGGAACTCATAGGTCACAGACTCGGTGGATGATCTTTATATACCAATCGCTATGCGTAAGCCAAAATGGAAGTGTTATACTTATCATCTTGCATCCCAGGTTTCCTTGAGCAGGCCTCTAGAGGATTTCAGGAGGTTTACCTTGGCACTATCTGTCGTGGAGATACCATGGACACATCAGGAGGCTATTCAGGACAGTCAGTGGAGGCTAGTTATGGAGGACGGGATGGTTGTGCAACAATCACGTTGTATGTGGAGTCTTGTTTCTGCTCTAGTTAACGCATCCGTTGTGGGATTCAATGGGTGTTCATTGTGAAACACCATTTAGATGGCAGTGTGGATCGCTATAAGGCATGACTTGTGGCACGTGGGTTCACCCAGACATGTGTGGTGGACAATCAGGATATTTTCTCGCCAGTTGCAAGACATTCTACTCTGTGTATTCTACTTTCTGTTGCTATGACACAATATTGGCCCATTTACCAGCTTGATGTGAAGAATGCCTTCACCTATGGTGATCTACAGGAGTAGGTCTACTTGCAGCAACCACCTGAGTTTGTTGCTAAGGGGGAGTGTTAAAAGGTTTGTAGCCTACACAAGATTATGTATGGCCTTAAACGGAGTCCAAGAGTATGGTTGGTTCTATATGGCTAGGTATGGCCGTAATGAATGAAATTTGGTGGCACATTTTATTGTTGGTTATGTGGTTATTACTTGAATTGTAAATGTCATTGCAGAAACACGAAAAATTTTCCCATGAATTTCAATACAAATGCAACCTTTAGCGAATGTAATACCGCAAATGCCACGTAAACGGTACCTGAATCCGAGGGGGGTCATAATACCACAGACTTATCAGGAGGATATTTAGGACAGTCAATGAAGGTTAGTCATGGAGGAAAAGATGGCTGCGCTACAGTCACGTGGTACGTGGAGTCTTGTTTCTGCTCCAGTTGGCGCATCCATTGTGGGATGCAAATGGGTGTTCACTGTGAAACATCGTACGAATGACAGTGTGGATCGTTATAAGGAGAGAGTTGTGGCACGTGGGTTCACCCAAACAAATGGGGTGGACTATCAGGATACTTTCTCTCCAGGTGTCAGACATTCTACTCTGTGCATTCTACTTCGTATTGCTGTGACACGAGATTGGCCCCTTTACCAGCTTGATGTGAAGAATGCCTTCCTCTATTGTGATCTACGAGAGGAGGTCTACATGCAGCAACCACTTGGGTTTGTTGTTGAGGGGGTGTCAGAAGGTTTACAGGCTACAAAAGGCTATCTATGGCCTTAAGCAAAGTCCAAGAGCATGGTTCCAGAAGCTATTGGACTTGATAGAGCAGCAACGGTTTGTGCGATCGACTGTTGATCACTCCTTGCTTGTACAAAGGACGCAAAGAGGTACTATTGTCATTCTTGTATATGTTGATGACATTATTATTACAGGGAATCACGAGCAGGCATTCCGGGTACCAAGGACTTCCTAGGTCAACAGTTTGTGACCAAGGATCTTAGACAGTTACGCTACTTCCTTGCACTGGAGTTTACTAGGAACCAACGAGGTCTTATGATGACCCAGGGAAGTACATTACATATCTTCATTCAGAGACAAGCATCGAAGATTGCAGACCTACCACTACTCCTATTGACCCGAGCATGAAGCTCTACGATGGTGACACTAACGAGGTCGACAAGAGGAGGTACAAGGAGCTTGTTGGCAAGCTACTATATGTAACTATTACCAGGCCCGAAATATTATTTGACGTGAGCAAAGCCCTTCCCATGCACTGCCAATGTGGCAATCATGCTACTCTCTTTATTACCAACAACCCAGCCTTTCATGAGAAGATGAAGCAAATAGAGGTGGATTGTCACTATACTCGTGCCATGATACATAAGGATCTTATCATCACTACGCATTACAGCTTTGGAGACCAGACAACAGATGTTCTTACTAAGGCCTTAGCCAGAGGGCCTTATCAGAGAAGTTGTTCAAAGCTGAGTCTGATTGATATCTATACTTCATCTTGAGGGGTAGTGTTGAGATATTTATTATCTTTATTATTGTTTACTTATTTTCTGTTTCTTTTGTCCTCTTCGTGCAATTTGCCTAACAGATTCCTCTCCTATATAAGAGAACCCTAGGGCCTTTCATTAATACAAGGTATTCTTTCCCCTCAACAAACATTTGTGGTGATACAAGGATAAATGAGAACCTTCAAATAATAAAAAAACAGTTTGTTGCAATAATCGACCGACTATTCAGGCAAATATCCGAATATTTAGGATGATTCAGCTTTGACGGATTATTAACTGAATAATTGTATTTTATTTGGTTACCCCCACAAAGAAGAACATTTGATTATATATTCGATCCATTAACCGGATATTACAACAGTATAGGCAAATGAGATGGGTTGGTATTGGGGCGTCTAGCCTTTCTAGGGAGCAAAGTGATGATTTAACCAACCCATTTGATAGGAAGTAGGTAAAGGCAACTGTGAAGGAGTTTAATGTGGATGTGGCACCAAGCTCGATCAGTTTACCGATCTTCATTATTTTTTTTTTACGCTCAAAAAGGGGGACGCACTCGATGGTGCTCGCCCCGATTTATTATGAAATTAAAGAGAACTTACAGGCGACACGCGGACAGGAGACAAACAAAGATAATACCAGGAGGTATCGAGATCAGATACCCCCGCTAAAGTAAGAAATCCCTACACAACAGTCCAATCACGAGTGAGACGCGAAGCCGAAATTAGAACGTTCTCGGAATAAAATCTCTGACGTGCAAAGAGGGCCTCATTCCTCCCAATCCAGATGCTCCAAAGCCGCGCAATAGCAGAAAGCAGGTCAGTCCTCGCCCTAGCCCGAGAGGAAACCAAGCTGTCGCAGAACGAAGAAGAAGACGACACGTCAAGCCACTCCAGATCCGCCCAAATGCCATGGGTTCTGCCGCATCGAAAGAATAGATGTTCGATAGTCTCCGCCTCTAAGTCACAAAGCCCACAGATAGAGCTTACGTTGGGAAATATCGAGGCGCACCGGCTACGAGTCAACAAACGGCCACGCCGAAAGAGCCACAGAAAAATACCTATACGTTCGGGGACCCCGAGGCCCCAAAGGAATTGACAATCCCGATAAAGAACAACATCGGCCACATCAGGAAGAGGAAGAATAGCATGGTAAGCCGCACGAGTGGAGAAGGAGCCGTCCTTTCAAAGCAAATGGTCGCGACCGACCGAGGGCGTGGGAGCGCCATCGAGAATAGCCAATAATGCGAAGAAATCCTCCTGCCGCCGATCAGAGAGATTAGCCACGAATCTGGGGCCCCATGAAGCACCATCCCAGCAAGAGGCCAAATTGGAATCCTTATCCGCCGCCAGAGCGAAAAGACGGGGGAATAGCTCCTGAAGAGGACCCCTCCCGGTCCAATCATCACCCCAAAAGCGGATCAAAGAACCGTCCCCCAGCTTAATTCCAAATAGGGAGCGGTTGCGAGAAAGGGAATTGACAATGGCACGGGTGAAAGAGGAAGAGGAGCTCCTCTGGCGGCCGCCGGGATCAAAGAACCTGTCAACTCCCACCGCCTCCCTCAAGAAGTTCATCATAAAGTTTTCCTCCCGGCCCCAAAGGCGAGCCACCCATTTGAGCAAGAGGGCCTCATTAACCACCTCCAACCTTCTCACGGCCAGCCCCCCCTCCTGCTTCGGCCGAGTAACCTCGTCCCAGCCAACCAAATGCACCCCCCTCCTCCCCTCCCCCTTCTTACCCCAAAGAAATCTCCGTAGGCACGAATCCATCCTCCGTCTGATCCCCTTTGGCATACCTTTAACAGAGAAAAAATAGATTGGGATCGAAGACAATACAGATTTGAGAAGAATCAAGCGACCACCGCGCGAAAGAATGGCCGCGCACCACCCGGCCAAGCGAGATTCCAGCCTTTCCACCACCATCTGCCAGTCACGTATGCGAGCACGCCCCACCGTCAAAGGGAGCCCCAAATTGTCCAAAGGAAGAGCGCCCACAGAGCAGCCCAAGATCCGCGCATACTCCGCGACCTCATCCCGCGGAATGTTAAAAGGGACCATAGAGGATTTATCATGATTTATGAGGAGGCCCGAGGCCTCGCTGAAGAGATCCAACGTGGTAGCCATACCAGCCACATCCGAAGCACCGCCCTCAATAAAGCATATCGTATCATTGGCGAATTGAATAATAGGGACATGGTATGGACCAAGAGAGCACCCGCGGGTAAGGCCCGCCGCAGCCACGTCATGAATCATCCGAGGTAAAACGTCAGCGGCCAAGACAAATAACAGAGGAGCAAGGGGGCACCCCTGCCGAACCCCCCGTCGAGGCTGGAAGAAGCCCCCAGCCATGCGCCTGTTGACAAGAAGCGAGAGAGAGGCCGTTGAGACGCATCGATGCACCCACGAGATCCACAGCGAGGGAAAGCCTCGCCTCTTCAGAACAGACCAAAGAAATCGCCAATCCAATGAATCGTACGCCTTCGCGAAGTCAATCTTCAATAGAAGCCCCCTAACGCCGGTCTTGTTCCATGCGTGGATAATCTCCGAAGCCACCGCATAGAAATCACAAATTTACCGCCCCCGAACAAAAGCCGCTTGAGTAGGCGAGATGAGAGAGTCAAGAAGCGGAGCCAGACGCCGAGCAAGCACCTTCGCAATGATAAGGTATATGGCATTGGAAATGGAGATCGGTCGAAAGTCCTCGATACGGTTGGCGGACGATGACATGGGAATGAGAACAATAAGAGCCCTGTTGATTTTGTCAAACCCGTGGTTCCCATCACAAAATTCACGGGCAACATCCAAAACGTCATGAGATAGCACATCCCAAAACTCCCGGTAGAAAGAAATAGGGAAGCCATCAGGGCCCGGCGCCGCGTCGGAGTTGAGAGCCCATACAACCTCCTTCAGCTCCTCTATAGAAATAGGCCGAATGAGGCCCAATGCATTTTCCTGCGGGAGCGTGCTAGCCCCACCACCCGACCAACGCCACACACGCGCAGACCGGCGTCCGAACCACTCCTTAAAATAAGCCACGGTGGCGTGGCCCAATTCCCGCTCCCCCTGGACAAGGTTGCCATTAATAAGCATCGAAGAAATAGAATTAGAGCGTCGCCGACCGCTCGCAACTCTGTGAAAAAAAGCGGTGTTGGCGTCGCCTTCTTTCAACCACCGCATCCGAGAACGCTGACGCCACTCAACGAGGCGCTTCCGATCCTCCACCTTCACCGTGTCCATGGCCGCCGCACGCTCAACCAGCTCGTCCGCAAACAAGTCCCTGTCATTCTCAATGCGATCAAAGCGCAAAATCACCTCGTCGGCCGCCAGGCGAATGGCAATGCGTGCAGAACGTGTTTCCTTCTTAAAAGACGCCAGCAGCCTTCTGAGAGACGTGAGTTTGAGGTGAAAACGGCACGCAGCACTGCCAGTGGAAGAATCCTGATTCCAATGATTTCGAACCAAATCCCTAAAGCCAGACTCCAGAATCCAAGAACGCTCGTAGCGGAAGATGCCACAAGGCCGAATATCATCCCCAGCCGTCCAAATAATGGGGTTGTGGTCCGAGAAAGATCGCGGTCTAGAAGATACCTCACAAAAAGGAAATGCCTCCATCAAAGTGTTATTCGCCAAAAAACGATCGATCCGCGACCGCGAGGAATTGTTCCGCCACGTGTATGAAATGTCATTTGGGGCTAGCGTTTCAAGAGCCAGATCATTAATAAAGTCCCAAAAATCGGAGAAACCCGGTCCTGACCACCGCGACCCCGAGGGCGATTCTGCGAATACAAAGTAACTTTGAAGTCACCCCCCAACAGCCAAGGCACGTCGCCCAAAATATTAGCGTCCTCGCGTAAGTCCTCCCAAAGCTCGCGGCGAGAAATATGACAGATAGGGGCGTAAGCACAAGTAAACGCCATAAGAGTATTAGAGACACAGCAATTCAACACCACCGAGAGGGAGTGGCGACCCACCCGTATGGAAGAGAAGGAAAACCGCGACGAACGCCAAGCCACAAGAGCACCACCCCTAGCACCAGTCGCATCCAAGGCACGAAAGACATTAAGATGACCAGCGCCAAAAGAACTCCATAAGTCCTCATCCAACGCAGACAACTTCGACTCCTGAATGAAAGCGATATCACAGTCCCATTCCACAAGGCGCGATCCCAAAATGCGCCGACGATCAAGGTCCCCCAGACCACGCATGTTCCAGGACAAAATCTTCATTAAACAAAAATGAAACCCAAAAAACGCAACGAGGCAGAGAGTCATCATAGACCGCCAGGGGAGCGGTCGACCATCTGTAAGAGGCCCGCCGCCTCCGCCACCGCATCGCGCAAGGACTGACAAGAAGATAGCATAGAGGTTCCAGAGCGAGAAAGCCGCCTTCGATCTTCATTAATTGTATGTTTGGAGATGTAGTTGACGATAGTATTATGGTCGTTTTGGAGCTTGGCTAGGGGAATGTTGGTTTTTGACATATTTAATAAGACACCCATTTTTCTCCAGGCGAAGGAGATCAGAACGAGCAGAAGACTTTTTCTCCATTGTTCTCTCTCAATGACATTTACTTGATTATTGTCAAGGTCTTAGCGAACAGGCTAAGCAAAGTGTTGCAGGACTTTATATCTCTACCCTAGTCAACCTTCATCCCAGGAAGTCAAATTGTGAGCAATCTGGTTATAGCCTTTGATATTAATACAAATTGGCGCAGACGGCAGAAGCGTAGCGGGGAGCCTCTATCGTCCTTTGTAATAAGAAAATCCCTTTAAAAGTCGAATAAAAGTATTACAAAGTAGACATGCTACTTACGATGCTTTGTGGATCGGAACGTTGGCATATGAATCATAAACATGTACAGAGAATGACAGTAGTAGTAAATGAAAATGCTAAGGCGGTTGTCTGATCATATACGAAAATATCGGATTCAGAATAATGCAATCAGAAGGAAAGTTTGTGTAGCTCTGATAGAGGATATGATGAGAGAAAACCACTTAAGATGGTTTGGCCATTTGCAAAGGAGGTCGGTTGATGCACCCGCTATAAAGAAGCCAGATTTGGAATGTTGAGTCAGTTAAGAGAGGGCGTGAAAGGCCTAAAAAGTGTTGTAATGCGATTATCTAGACGGATCTTAGTTATTTAGATTTAAGCCTGAGAATGACCCAAATAGATCTGAATGGAGGAAAAATCCATGTATCTGACCCTGCTTAACCGTGGGAAAAGGCTTTATTGTTGTTGCCATTGTACATGATAGCATAGAGTGGTGCTTCTTGTGGTTTGTCTTGCCTAGAAGAGGGTCCATATATATAATATATATATATAATCTCATGGTTGAAAAAAAGTGACACCATCGCTTCCTACCCGACTATGGTGAATGGGAGATCTGAAGGTGGTTTCCTTCAACCTCGTAAAGGAGTTAAGCAGGGATGTCCTTTGGCGTCCCTTCTTTTTGTTTTGGCAGTTGATGTGATTCCACACATGGTGGAGCAAGTGGTGACCCATAGAACCTCGACATGCTTCATCTATTGGGGGTATTACCATTCTCGTTCTTTAGTATGTAGATACAACAACAACAAAGCCTTTTCCCACAATTAAGTAGGGTCGGCTATATGGATTCTTCGCCTCCATTTAGATCTATCTTAGGTCAATCCCGGGCTTATATCCATAAAACTAAGATCCATGTATGGTTTCTTTCCAACATTTCTTAGGCCATCCTCGCCCTCTCTTAGCCGGCTCAACATCCCAACACTCGCATCTCCTAATTGGTGCATCAGATGATCTTCTTTGCAAATGACCAAACCATCTTAAGTGGTTTTCTCGCATCTTATTCTCGATCGGAGCTACACAAACTTTCTTTCTGGTTGCATCATTCCGAATCCGATCTTTACGCGTGTGGGTGCGTGTGTGTGTCCACACATCCACCTTAGCATTTTCATTTCTGCTACAGCCATTCTCTGCACATGTCTATGGTTCACAGGCCAACATTAAGATCCATAGAGCATAGCAGATCTCACAATTGCTTTGTAAAACTTTCCTTTAATTTTTAAAGGAATTTTCTTATCACAGAGATCAACAGAGACTCCTCTCCACTTTAGCCACTCTGCATTTATTCTATTAGTAACATCTCCATCAATTTCCCCATTATGTTGCAAAATAGATCCCAGATATCTAAAAGAATCTCTCTTCCGAATGTTATCATCACCAGTCTTCACCTCGATTCCTTCACCATTGCTTCCATCAAAGGTGCACTCCATATATTCCGTCTTAGCCCTACTTATACGAAATCCTTTACTCCCCAACTCATGTCTCCATACCTCAAGCTTCTCATTTACTCCATCTCTAGTCTCGTCAACACAATATCATCAGCAAATAACATACACCAAGGTAACTCATCCTAAATGCGACTTGTCAACTCATTCATAAACAAAGTAAAAAGAAAAGGACTCAAAGCTGAACCTTGATGTAAACTAATGTTGATGTCAAAATAGCAAGTCTTCCCAAATGGGATCCTTACACAAGATAAAGCCCTATCATACATGTCCTTTATTAGGTTAATGTATAGGGCGTGTACTTGTCTCTTCTCCAAAACTCTCCATAATATCTCTCGTGGGACAGAATCATAAGCCTTCTCTAAATCAATAAAGATCATATGGAGGTTCTTCCTTTTAGTTTTATAAATCTCCATTGTTATCCTCAGCAAATGGATGGTTTCAATAGTTGAGCGACCTGGCATGATTCCGAATTGGTTGTCTTTTACGTTGGAAACTTGCCTCAACCTACTTTTGATCACACATTCCCAAGTTTTCATAGTGTGACTCATCAGTTTATACCTCTATACTTTGAACAATTTCGAATGTCTCCTTTATTCTTATAAAGAGGCACCACGATACTCCTCCTCTAATCTTCAGGTATTTTCTTATTTCCCCAAATAACATTGAATAAGATTCGTAAGCCAAGTCAAACCACGCTCACCTAAAACTCTCCATACTTCTATAAGGATGTCATTCGGTCCTACACCTTTCCCATGTCTCATAACCTTCAAAGCCTCCTCTACTTCCTTTCTTTGTATCCGTCTATAGCTTGTACGATTCAAGTAACTTTCACTACTAGCTACTTAGCTAGATCACCCAAAGTGATCTCCCTATTTCCTTCCCCAATGAAAAATTTATGGAAGTATTGCTCTCATCTAGTCTCTATATCCTTCTGAGTAACAAGCACGTGACCTTCCTCGTCCTTAATGCATCTAACTCAAGAAAGGTCTTTGGTCTATCTTTCTCTTGCCTTGGCCAACCTGAATATATCCTTCTGGCCCTCCTTAGAGTCGAGATTTTTATACAAAACTTCATAAGCTTTTGACTTAGCTTTGCATTCAATCTTCTTTGCTTCCTTCTTGGCTATTTTGTAGTTTGTGATTGTTTCCTCTAATCCTTATTCCTTAGACATAGCCTTAAAGCATGCTTTTTTAATTTTTAGCTTCTCTTGCACCCCTTCACTCCGCCACCAAGCCTCCTTTTGACCGGTGGGTCCTCCCTTTGACTCGCCTAGCATCTCTTTGGCTACCTTTCGGATACAAGATGCTACTGCCTCCGACATCTCATTTGAACTTCCACTACAATCCCAAGATAAGTCTTCTAAAACCTTCACCCTAAAGCTCGATTGCTTCAGTGGAAGATTCCACAATCTAGTTCTAGTGATCTTAGGAACCCTCCTTTTCTTTACTAATCATTTTATTTGTACATCCAAGACTAACAAGCAATGTTGGGTTGTCAAACTCTCTCCTGGGATTACTTTGCAGTCTTTACAACACAACCGATCTCTTCTCCTCAACGCAAAGTAATCTATCTGTGTTCTAATTGGTACACTCCTATAAGTAATTAAATGCTCCTCCCTCTTCTTGAAGAGAGTGTTTGCTATGAAAAGAGCATATGCCATTACAAAATCCAAGATGACTTTTCCCTCTTCATTTCTATCCCCAAAACCACGTCCTCCATGAACGCTAGCATATCCTGGAGCATCTTTTCCCACATGTCCATTAAGATCTCCATCTATGCAAATCATCTCTCTTTATGGGATTCCTTGTAAAATCTTATCTAGATCCTCCCAAAAAGCTTGTCTAGTCCTTTCATCTAAACCAATTTGTGGTGCATAAACTGATATTATATTCAGAATTTTTTCTTCAAGTACCAATTTTAGCAAAATAATCCGATCCCTAAATCCTTGCACCTTAACCACACAATCCTTCAAATCCTTATGAACAACCACTCCAACACCGTTTCTACCCTTATCTTTACCTGAATACCAAAGTTTAAAGCATGTCTTTTCGATATTCCTTGCTTTCTCTCCAACCCATTTACTCTCTTGAAGACATAATATATAAATCTTCCTTTTTTCCATTGTATCTACTATCTCCAACAATTTTCCAGTTAAAGTGCCAATATTCCAACTACCAATCCGCAACTTCCGTTGAATCTCTTTTGGACTAACTTCTTTACTCGCATGCGTCCATTATATGAGAACCTTTGTAAATTTTGGATTGCATCCGGGCGGTGATGTAGCGGAACTAACTCAATTACCCGCATGCATTACTCATACGAGAACCCTTGCAAACTGTGAACTACATCCAGGTTGCAATGTAGCGGCCCTTACCAATTTTTCATTTGTCAAAATGGTTACCCATTGTGGAAAAGTTGGAGAGGAAGCTCGTAGGATGTAAAGGTTCATTACTATTGTAAGGTGGATGTCTTATTTTGGTGAAGGTTGTATTTGTTGCTATTCATGCGTCCATGTCCTCCATACCAAGGTTGCAGAAAGCGGCAGTTAGTACTTGGTCGGCAGGGTCACTAACTAAGAATTAATCGGCAGACGGACGACTAATCAGATTTAGTTGTCCATTAGTCGGTTTTGAATTTATTTATTATTTTAAATATACAAATTATTTTTTACACATATATTCTTATATTATAAAATATATTTGTACATTTTATATACTATCATAATGAAATAAAAGAAGCAATTGACTTTGAATATAACATTAAGTATATTAGTATAAGTTCACTTTTAAAAAGCAAAAAAAAGACTAAGAACGTAAAAAAAACTTGATGTAAAAGTTGGCCTCTTAGTCGGGTTGACCAACTAATAGCCGACTAAGCCTAGTCGAGTCGGCTACCCCCCACTCTACTAGTCTGCCAACTTTTACAAGCTTACTCAAGACTACTACATGAGTGTATACACCACTGACTGGAGATAACTATGAGATGAGTTCTTGGGCAGGATAAACCAGAGTGGTTCCAGCTAGCATCGTTTTGATAGGGATATTGTTACGCTTGACAAGGAAAAGGACAGGCTCGGGGTGCCTCGAATGGATGAGATAAATAGGCTTTGCTTTTAAAACGGGTTGCAAGAATCTAGGACAATCCATCCCTAACATTATGTGCCTGCATTCTAGAACGGAATATGCATTGTCTTACCTAATTTGCATCGACTTTTTTGTCTGGTGGTGAGAGATGGTTGCAGCTTTATGTTTTGGATAGATGACTAGTGTGATTGGGGTGCCTTGGCTACATATTTTCCATGTCCATATGTAGTGGCAACAGAAAAAGTCGCTCTTGTGTCAGATATTTGGAAGAAAGGTGTTTGGTTACCAACTTCTATTTTGATTTTTCATAAGAACGCTTCCATGACTTTACTGGACTTACGGAAAGTGATTAGCTCCATCAACGGCCTGACAGCAGGAGGAGACCATTGAGTGTGGAGAGGTGTTGATTCTTGGTGAGGAAAGCGTATAAGATGCTAAATATCCAGCCTGAATAGTCTCCTGAGGAGTTCAATAGGGATTGCAGAATGGTTTGGGAAATGAAAATGCCATCTCGCATCCAGGTTTTCTAGTAGCTTTTGAGGCGTGGCAGACTCCATATTAGAGACAGATGGGCGAGAATCTTCAAAAGCGATAACATCTCATGTGTGTTATGCGGTAAAGACATGGAGTCAGCTGAGCATCATTTTTTGGATGTGAGAAGCCTAAGGAGGCTTGGTTAGCAACTTCGTAGAGGGGCAGGATTTCGGTAGCCATACCTTATATTGGGAGTTGCTTTTTAACTCCCGCTTTCGACCAAATGAGGAGATATTTAACTAGGGTCTTTATTCGGGTGCTTTGGCTAGCTCGTAATGGTGTTATCTTTCGTGCCGAGTGTTTTTACGTTGAAAATATAATTCATCATGCAAAGACTCTCCTTGAGTCTTATCTTTTGTTATTGATTCTTTTTTAATTGATCAATCGGATGGGGCGCATACCTAAGCGTGTTGCCCCTTTTTTGGCTTGAAAAATAATAGCTCAAACTCTATCTTTTCCCTTTATAAGGAGAACTAGCGTACATATCCACAATATAGAAAACAATTAATCTCCTTTTTCATCATGATCCTCAAGCCACCAAAAACATGGCCCATCTCTGCTTGGAGCCCCTCCCTCCTCTAATTTCGATGTAGCTCCCTTCTCCCCTTTCCTACAACAACTATGCAATAACAGTAGCAACGCATAGCAAAGGAATAGCTACAGTAGCGCATAGGTGCAGCAACAACAATTAGGACCACCAACTTCTAAGCGGTCACAACATCAATCTAATTCCCCACCATGTTTTTGTGCATGCATGGTAGCATGTTGCTTCCCTAGGTAACGATTGGTGGACATCCACAAATGGATGATCAAAGAAGGATATCATGCTCGAATCGACTAGTGTTGAATGGCTCTTGATCGTCAGATGGAACTGGATCGTGCGACTCATGTTTATGCGCTAATGGAAGAGTCGTATCAACTGCATCACTTCAATCGGACGGCTCAGATTAGATGGGTTCAAATAAAATCTCCTCCATCAAATGCTTCCAATCGAATGAGTATTACTTCTCACGAAGAACACAAAGAAAATGACTGATAGCGAGCTTGGATCAGTGATTCATCTCTCACCTATGCTCGGAATAGCAAAAGACCAGTCCTAATAGTGTTGTAAGGCGAGGCTTTGATGGATCTGGAGGTATGGTTGTCAGGAACCTCAAAGCAAAGCTTGGATGTTCCTCTATTTGGCTCAACATGTTGTAGCCTTGCTCTGATGACGTCGTCAACACCACAGGAACTCCATCCACTCAGTTTGCCTCGCGAATGGCATCAGATCAATGATCTGAAGCAAGAGTTGAAGGAGCTTCACGGTGGGTGAAGACAGAAGATCAAATCTGGGACTTAGCCGTGGAGATTAGTGGCACTATGAAGAAACCTGTGCGAAAATAGTCAATGCTCGGTGAAGATGGATGGTATGTATTAGTAGCCCGGAGTGTTGGTCTTCATGTTATTTATGGGCAATAGAAATCTGAGGCGATCCCAAGTAGAGTAATCCATCTAAGTAGTTGATGTCGATGTTAAACACTAGAAGTAGAGTGGTTGTCTCTCATACGCAGATCTCACAAGAACCCTGAGAATGGCCTTCCCCGTGTCTTATGGGGACTTGGAGTCGATTTGCTTATATAGGGACCTTGAAGATGAGTTCTCTTTCTGGGAAGCCATGAGCAGAAGATGATTGAAACAATAGAAATCCTATAGAAACCATGTCCTCACTCCCCCTTTTTTCAAATACTTGCCAGCATATTGACATAAAGAACCAAGTAGGGTTCCTCGATGGAGAGCCCCTCATCGATGTCGCCCGCAATGGGGCATCACCGCCTCCGGAGTACACCTTCCTCTCTCCAACATGGATGGTTATGCATGTGTAGCTCTCTGACATCTCCACGGAGTCCACCTCTTCTTTCTGTCCTTCCTCTAACCACAACTGAGTTCGGGGCAGCACCTCGTTCGGAGATGGAGCAATGCCGGTAATAGTTGGCTGCCTCAAGATGATATAGGACGTGAGTTTGTCGGGCTTCGACTAAATCTGATGGGGCTTAGCCATATGCCAAGGTTGTGTATCGCACATGAAAGAGACATGGGCATTAGGGGCCTGGAGGGCCCTAGGAGGTGCCTCAAGATGGTGTTGTGCAAACTTGTTGGTGGGGAGATCGACTAAACGTGATTTTCTTGCGAGAATATATGATACCACCACGTCAAGGGGTACCAATGAGAGTCTTCTTCCTCCATGTGCCTAGAGATGTTGCTGTCTTGAATTGAATATCTTACAAATGTGGAGAATTAGTGTTTCCAAAACTCTGGTTTTGTTGTTAAACTCGGCAACAATAATCGTCAGAAATTAACAGAACTCGACCATGAACAATAATCAATCATAAATCTTCAAGAATAAAATCAGAAGTGAAACTCGATTAATCGAATCGTAGAATCAAACTGCTCTAATACTATGTAGAAAAGCATTTTGATAAAATAACATATTGAAATAAATATGGGGAAGCGATAATCTGAAGAACATAAAATCATAGAACAAGAACACTCAGAATTTACGCGGAACTCTACTCCATGAGGAACGGGATGAAACCATGGGAGAAGGCCTCAGAGGGCAGATACCACATTATGAATCTCGTAGGGGGTATGGGGCTTCTTATATAGCTCTATAGACAGATCAGAGTCCCACCTTTAGATGATGTGGGACTAAACAAGACAGCATTGTAATTCAATCTTGGAGAGATCCAATTATTAATCTACTACATACTCTAACACCATGCAACAAACATCTCTCGCTTGTCCCTACCAAGTTGATCGCCTTAGACTATTAAATTAGGGCTTAGAATCGACCTCCACAAATTATCATCATAACCACTCAGTTTCATCTCTTGAAGGAATGCTACATCACTTTGTTACTTACTCAACAACCCATGCACCATCCTCCGCTTCTTGGAGACACTACGACCCCAAACATTCCACGATCTAACCTTCGCAATGAAACTATTTTTGCCCATGCAGACATATAGCTCCCATTTCCTGAGTTGCGATAAATTTATACCCTTTTCTTGCCCCCGATAGCCTCATACTCAGTAAACTACTTTATTTCTACTACTGTATCTGATCCAACCTCAAGTAAACCTTAATCAATTGAACAATCTTCCATTAAAAAAAGTAGCTGGGACTTCAATTCACAATCGTTGTCGCTTTGGAACAAAGACCTTAAAGACCTATGATGCCTCCAAAGCCACAGGAAGTATAGGTTGACCCGTTTATGCTCTCATCCAAATCACATCCTTCTTTAGCATGCCCTGGTAACACAACCTAGTCCTTCCGAATCTTGAATGAAGCTCCCTAAACAAGATCGAAACAAATGCTTCTCGATCACCACCACAAACTGAACTGCTACAACCCCCATTAGAGAAAAAGGCTTGGGATTAAATAAATGTTAACACTAGCAAAGTAGACTCCCTTTACTATAAGTTATCTTAAAGACACTCATGTTATAGGCACACTATGGTCACAAGAGATGTAACAAAAGAAGAAAGTAAAAAGTCATGTGACGTGCAAAGAACATGGCCTAAAATTGAAATGCCTCAGAAGAAATATCTTTATCGAAAAAAACCACCTTTAAATGTCATACCAATATAGCTCATGCAACAAGTATCGAGAATCCCACAACGAGTTGTGAAAGATTCAACTTCATCTGAATCACAAGAAATATCAACAACCATCGGAACCTGGCCCATCAGAGCATCCTGAACACAATCACTTCGATGGTACCACCGCCCAAACCAATTTCGATGCATCTCAGAGACGACCCCTTCGCCACTTCGACCACACGAAGGGCGATGTGAAACCATCCAATAATAAGATGATATTTCTTAAGCAACATGATAAATGACTATTAACCATGATGATCACCCCCAAAGGCATCCTCGGTGATAAGCCATTTGAGATGATCATCATCACCTCACCTAGCTCAAAGATCGCCATCTGGAGTGATTGTCGATTTGCCCAAAGGCACATGGATATCAACCAAAAAAGTCGATAGCATAGCATGGATATAGACCCATCGGCAAGAAGAAGTCTCCAAAAAATCACCCCTGATGCACTCTCCTTACAAGTAGACCAAGGATGACCATATCGATATCGATATCGATATCGATACCATGTTGATACGATATATTGTCGATATATCGACGCCATATCGCCGATATCGAACGGAGATTATGAATAAAATAGCCTTGGAAGGCCAAATATCGAATATATCGGCGATATATGATACCGATATATTGCGATATGGCCTTCCATGAAGTAGACAACATTATTCGCACATAACTTCCGACAGACCATGCACAAACCATCCACTCTTCAAACTCGATCAACTTGCCCATGAATAAACAACTGAGGGCCACCTTAGACTAAGGGAGTTTTCATAAATAAATGAATGAGATGTTTATTCAGAGGCCATAGGTCTCCTTTATATATAGAAAAAACCCATTATGACAAAATAACATAATGAGAAAAACATAGAAAAGAAAATAACACAAGTAAAAACGGGAGTAATATTTCCTATAACACAACCTCTCAAACTAGAGTGTATCATGATCAGCTTGGAAAAACACTGGAAGGGCCCTTCGGCTAAAACCTTAGTAAATATGTCTCTAATTTGTTCAGTTGAGGTGGCATGCGATATTGTGTTAATTGATGAGACTAGAAATGGAGTAAATCAGAAGCTTGAGGTATGGAGACAAGTATTGCAGACTAAAGGATATGTAGGCTAAATTTGAATATATAAAGTACACTTTTAATGGAAGCAATGATGAAAGGATCGAGGTGAAAATTGGTGACGATAACATTCAGAAGAGAGATTCTTTTAGATATATGGGATCTATTTTGCAACATGATGGGGAAACTGAAGGAGATGTTACTAATAGCTGGCTAAAGCGGAGAGGAGCCTCTGTCGTTCTCTGTGATAAGAAAATTTCTCTAAAAATCAAAGGAAAGTTCTACAAAGTAGTTGTAAGAGCTGTTATGCTCTATGGATCTGAATGTTGGCATGTGAATCACAAACATGTGCATAGAATGACAGTAGCAGAAATGAAAATGCTAAGGTGGATGTGTGGACACACACGTAAAGATCGAATTCGGAATGATGTAATCAGAAGGAAAGTTGGTGTAGCTCCGATCGAGGATAAGATGCGAGAAAACCGCTTAAGGTGGTTTGGACATTTGTAAAGGAAGTCAGCTGATGCACCAGTTAGGAGATGTGAGTTTTAGGATGTTGAGTCGATTAAGAAAGTGTGAGGGCGACCCAAGAAGTGTTGGAATGAGACTAGACGAAGGAATTTTAGTTTTTTTAATATAAGCATGTGATTGACCCAAGATAGATCTGAATGGAGGCAAAGAATCGATGTAGCTCACCCTACTTAATTGTGGGAAAAGGCTTTGTTATTGTTGGGGTGGCATGCAATGTACAGATGAATCCCTTATGTATCATGTCTCTAGCACATTAGTAATCCACCTCGATGTATTTGGTCGTCTCATAGAATGTGAGACTATTGGCAATAAATAATGCAAGTGGATTGTTACATAGTAGTTGTATGGGAAGCAGTGTGTCAGTGACTAGGTTAATCAGAACAAACCTAACCCACATCATCTCAGTGTCATGGCTTGGTATTCAAATTTACAAATTAATCTAGCAATAACAATTTGTTTCTTGATTTTCTATAAGACCAATGAGCTTCGAAAAACACTGTGAATCCAAACATGGACTTCCTCGATTTAGGTATCCTACATAATCAGCATTTACGTCGTTATCCATTTGTTTAAGTGTAAACATGTAGCTAATGAAGACTTTAGGAACCTTAGCATCATGGAGACAACAATATGTGCCTAATGTGGTTGCTCTGTAAACTCGCCTACTTTCTCAAGGAAAAAATGTTTGATCAAGTAATAATAACATATAGGAACCTCCCAACAAGCTCTGCATATCTCCTCTTATCTACTTCATCAATGTAATTGAAATCCTCATTATAAAGTTTCATATCGAATCTACAGTAGTAACAAGTATGCGGTCAAGCCAGCCTCTAGGAGGAGATAAGTAACAAATTTCTTTGAGTCGTCGCTAGTTCTCTCTAATTCCAGGCAAATTTAAGCCCAAAAAGTATCGCGATCTCCAAGGTCCTTGGTGACAAACTGTTGTCCAAGGAATGCTTTCCCCACACTGATCCCTTGAGAATCATCTACAGTAACGACAATGACGTCAACATATATTAGAATAACAACATTATCTCATGATGTCCTATGTAACGAGTATGGAGCGCTTAACCCTAATGGGTTCCTGGTATATTTCGACTGGGAATTCTAAGACACAGTCCGACGGGATGTGATAGTAGTACTTGATGAGTTCGTGCGAGGAAGTGCATGCTTTGATGAACTTAAAAAGGTATTGCTTTTCCTTCTATGAAAGAAAGAGGCTTCCAAAAGAGTAGAGGACTTAAGACCGATTGCACTGGCTAACGCAATTTACCTCATTGTGGCAAAGGTCTCGCAAACAGACTAGGTAACATCCTTGAAACCATTATCTCCACTGCCCAATCTGCCTTCATCCTAGGAAAGAATATTGAAGATAACTTGGGCATAGAAATTGAAATTATTGTTGATTGGAGGAGACGACGTTCTCATACCCTATTGTAGAAACTTGATCTTTCGAAAGCCTATGATACTATTAACAAGCGATCCATGTGGTCTGTACTCGCAAAAAGAGGTTTTGATTTCCTGGATGAAGAAGTACGTCACAACAACATCGTACTATGTGCTAACTAATAGGAGATCAAAAGGCAGTTTTCCCCATCACAGAGAGAGTTACACCAAGGTTGCCCACTTGCACCACTTTTGTTTGTCTTTCCAGCGGATGTTCTTGCATGTATGGTTACAAATGTGACTCAGCAAGGGGCCACTACAAGATACACAAGTCGAGACATTTCCATCTCTCTACTCCAATTTGCGGATGACACCATTCTCTTTATTGAAGGGGCGGGCAGGAGGTGGCATGTATGTCTACAAACTACAGTACCGGATATCCTTGGGGAACGATCTGAGCTAAGGCTCAATAAGCAGAAGTCGACGGCCATATCTTAATCTTCCATATATGGAGGCTTGGGTGTGTTGCGTAGAATTAGAGACTGAAAGAGGGAATCTCTCTATTCGTTAGTTGGGACTTTCTCTGACCAATATTAGACTACATATGTCAAATTGTCTTCCCATTATTGAAAAGATGGAACGAAAGCTATTTGGCTAGAAGGCAGTCATTCTGTCTCAGGGGGGATACTTGTTCTCGTCAACGTCACGCTCACGACAATCATGATTTTCTTTGTCATCCAGACTTCTTCCATTAGGGTATCGTCAAAGATTAGAGTTGATAATGATGAGGTTCTTCTGAGGCAAATCAGTTCAAGATACTTTTGGTATCCATATGGTCGGCTGGGAGACAATCACTCTACCTTTGGAAAAGGGAGGACTTGGTGTACTAGATTAGAAATCTTGAATAGAGCTCTTTTACGAAAATGGGTAGTTCGAATATGGGGAGACAAGGATGATCTTTGTTGCGAGCTCCTTGGGCGCATTTATGTAGTAGAGGTGTGTCTTTGTGTTACTCAACGTCCTTCTATAGTTCGGTTTTCTAGAAAGGTATATACTCCAAACTACCATAAATATGTAAGCTATTTAAGCCTATTCTCGGAGATGGTAGAACTTTTGTCTTTTCGAAAGATGACTAGACTAGAGATGGGACACTGGCATCTAGGTTCCCTCGATTGTTTGCTTTGTCTACCTTGCACGGTGCTCTATAGTTCGGTGTTCTAGAAAGGTATATACTCCAAACTACCATAAATACGTAAGCTATTTAAGCTTATTCTCAGAGATGGTAGAACTTTTGTCTTTTCGAAAGATGACTAGACTAGAGATGGAACACTGGCATCTAGGTTCCCTCGATTGTTTGCTTTGTCTACCTTGCACGGTGCACGGGTTGTAGAAGTTTGGATTGATAATGCTTGGGTACTAACCTTCAACGGAGCTTTTTCATACCAACATTGTTTGGAATATATAGATCCTCAGGCAATGATGTATTCTCGATATGTGCCATGAGCTAGCAGAAATCATTGGATCTGGAGTGTTGGTGATTTTTACATGAAGAAGGCCTACAAGAGTATAGACAAACCTCATGAATAGGGTTCGGATATTTCGATTAGAGATTGTAGACTTATTTGCAGTTTGAAGGTGTCACTCCACATCAAAGTTTTCTTGTGGTTAATGCGCAGAGGGAAAATTCTCACGAGGGATCGACGGACTAGATTCAATGGCAGTGGGATTAACACATGCCCTCTTTGTGAAGATACAATAGAAACAATTTATCACTTGTTCTTCGCGTGAGGAAAGACAAAGGCGATTTGGGAACAACTGGCGATTGATTGGGTAAACCATTGTGCTTTTGTAAAATTATAGGACTCTGTCTATTGTGCTGGATCTCAGATTGACTCTAACTTGCTTATGTCGATGGCTACCTTTTGGGCACTCTGGTTATCTCAAAATGGAATTATTTTCTCGCACGGTCGCTTTTATTCAAAGAATGTAAGCTTTCATACCAAGAGTTTCATTGAATCTTGATTTTTATGCGGTAACTTCTGTACTTTTCCAGTAATTTAATATACGTGGGTGGGGTACATATGCATGTTTTCCCCTCCTTAAATTAAAAAAATTTGAGGTTGTGGAGGTTGGTATAGTATCTTCTGGGAGGGAGGTTGAAACTGACTCAAGCTTGAATGTAATTTGACCACTTTTTATATAAGCGGCGCTTGCATTTTTTTGGTACCAATGCCCTTATATATAATGTGAATAAATCGACAATTTGCTCCTTCTTTGATGCATGTAATTGTGTTGGATCATAGAATCCACAGGTAATGAAAACTAAGTCCGCTCATTTGACCATGGGTACCTTTATGTAATCTTCACCAGAACTTATCTCTATGTAAAAAAGAATTAAAAAAAGGAAACATCTTAATGGCTTCAAACAATATAAATTATTCCCTCCAAAAATGTGACCATCATTTATCCAAAGTTTAGAGACATTATAATGTGCTGACATGATATTTATGTTCAGTAACGAAAAGATAAGAAATGACATAACAAAAAAATGATAAAGAAAGAAATGCATAACGTAATCCAGATGATCAAAAGAACTATTGCAGATACTGGTAGTTGAGAGTACCTGTACTGCAAGAGATTTGACAAGTTCAACCACTTCAGAGCATTTATGTGATTCTTCGGCAGCTAAAGAAGACAATTCTTGGTTTCTCTTTTCAACTTTCTTTCGTTCTGCGTCATGCAAGTCGCATCTATGCCTCAAGTTTCTGATCTACAAGATTCATAAACTGCTGGATTTAGCGAAGGAAAAAAAGGTAAATAAAAAGGTATAGTAAAACGTGAAAAAGTTATTTGCCACTTGCCTGAGCTTGCAGGCGTAACACATCTTGATTAAGAATCTCGTTCATCTTTGTGAGGTTATCTACAGCACCTCTTGAAAGATCTGGTGTTCCACAATTTGGAGGACTAGACTTTCTTGAGTATGGAGAAGCAGGCTTAGAATTAGTTAGTGGAGAGGAAGAAGAGGTTACAATGGGTCTCAAGGAAGTCTGCAATGCACTTAGTGTTGCAGGGAAAGAAACTTCTTTCAGTTGTGTGATTGAAGATGCTTGGGATCCACGGACATAGTCAGATCGCGCCTTTGCGGTTTTGATTTCAAAATACTTCACAGGTTCAACTATGGGGGAGAAAATACTCCTTGAATACCTTATTTCTCCTCTTTCTGATCGCTCCCTTGTATCTACAGAGCGACGAGGAACAACATTTTTTCTGCTAACAGTTGTATTATTTCCAGTTTCTGCTGCTTTAAGTTTTGTATAGCAAGAATCGCATACACGATGTGGTTTTCCTGGAGTTGGTGCTAATGCAGCTCGCATTACTTTTTTGGAACTACAAGCGTGGCAGTGCACCATACCACAGTTATAACAGTTATGTCTTTTCCTGGTAAACCCAAATGCTTGTCGACAACCTGAGCAGACTGATTGGTCTGCTCCAGACACCCATTTATGGATGCAAATGCTTGCTGTAAAGTTCGAACCACATGATATACTTTTCACATGCCTGTCTTTCAGAGCTTCCACGAGAGTGGGGGTTTTACGGTCCTCTATATCTCCATGACCCAGTCTCCCATTGGCACCTTTTCCCCATGTAAAAACTTCACTTCGTGATGTCAGAACAGCCACATGGCAGGCTCCACATGCAATATCTTCAACCAATTCATTTGATAATCTGTCTTGGACCAAGCAAGGTTTCTTACCGTCAGAATGTATATTGCCCAACTGACCAAAAGCAGTACTTCCCATTGTGAAAACGTGCCCTGATGTTGCCAAAGCAATGGTAATAGCATGCCCACAGGCCAGTTGATGAAAGTTGTAATCAATGAGAGAGGACACACAGGTAGGGACTAGGCGTGCTTCCTTATCCCCGTGACCCAATCGGTATTTGTCTCCATCACCCCATGTAAATAGCTTCCTAGATACAATATTCGCACCAGTCTGACCCGATACCTCAACTATTGCAGCAGTATGCCACAATCCACACGCGATTTTTATTGTCTTGACTCCGCTTAAACTTTCAACCTCTCTGGGATAAGCAACACTTTCTCGATCCCCGTGACCCAAAACTCCAAAGGATCCATCACCAAAAGTAAACAGCTTTGCATTAGAGGTAACTAACGCAGTATGCCATGTGCCACAAGCAACAGAGAGTACCTGCAATGATTCCAACAAACCAGAAACTCTTTTTGGCATCCAATGACTGACATCAGAACCATGACCTAGAAGCCCAACGGTGTGAGTGCCATCTCCCCAAGTAAATAGATTACCTGAGACTGATACAGCACAGGTATGATATTCACCACAAGCAACATAGTCAACATTGCATGCAGCCAATAGCTCAACAAGTTGAGGCCGAGTAACATCTTTATCCGTTCCATGGCCAAGCCTACCGCTGGACTCCTCGCCCCATGTGAACACCTCGCCTTGCCTTGTAACGAGAGCGACATGTTTAACACCACATGATATTTGATTAACATCAAGAACTACATTAGACTCCAAAGGTTTTGGAAGAAGCACATCTGTCCTAGAACAGATAGATCCTATAGATGCATCAGAATTATCACACCACACCTCTCCCCAGACATATACGTCACCAAGAGACTCGCAATCATCAGGCCCTGAACCTTGACTTGAAGAGCTAGGGGCACTTGAAACACTGATTCGAAAGCCATCTGCATTACTTGTTCTTAGCATATTTGCGCGATCTGGACCCACATCTGATCGTGCAGAATTTTGAGAAGAACTAGGTAGCCTAAGGTCAACCGAAGATTTCCTATCAAAAGTGCGAGAGATACTAGCACTTTCTAGTGATCCGCTAAAAGAACTGCCACTTGGGAGAAAATCTCCACTATCCTGTACGAAAGAAACATGACTTGGTGAATCAGGGTGATAATAAAATGGATAACTAAAGAGGTAACAATACATTTTACAGGATATATTATACCAATATGCATATATTTCAAGAACAAAATTGTATAGACCATCACATGTTAAAAACTATTAACAGACTCAAAAATATCCATGTTTCTCCTTCTCTCTATGCACACGCATAAACAATCTCACCCAAAGGTTTATATACTGTAACTGTGAATATGGAGTACCATATGCTCATGGCATTAAATTTCTGTCAAAATTGTGATTTCTCCTTGTCAGCGAAATTAAAATGCACCTCATTTTTATTTCAACAGTTTCGGCAAAATATTAGGGAAATTTCACCGAAATCGCATGTCATTTTAGCAAAACAACAAAAAGGAATCTAACCTGTGACTTTATCCAAATTTGCCGATATCAGCAAATATTCGCCAATTTCTCCACCAATGTACTGAGTTTTAAGAGAGGATTATATTGTTTGAACAAGCTTCATTAGTTTCAAAATTTAGGGTCTAAATTCAAACTAAATTAGTTTAAAACGAGCTAGTTTTAACCTAATATCTGTTATTTCTTAATTTTGATATGTATGTTTCTTTTTGTAGTTATTGCATGTCACCCCTTTATTGTTGAAGAAGTAAATATCATAGCTTCTGGTTTCAAGAATGCCAATTTGACTCTAAGGAGCATGTTGTTGCTACAATCAGCATGTTTGATGATTATGATGATAATAGTACCTCAAAACTGTAGAGAAAACATAAGAAAGAAATTCTAGAGAATCTTAACCCATGGGAGGAGAAATATGATTCTAGATCCATGCCTCCTCTTAAACAAAAAAAAACACAAATTAAAGCAAGATCCTTTTATATTTAACATTTTCAAACTAGTCCTACTTCTAGATCCGTCTAATGCTTATAGATGTGAGCATTAGTGGATAATATCTATTCCCTATGTCCTGAAAGCATGTTACTCCTGCTAAATAGTATAAAGATCGTTGCGAAGTAGGTCTCGAGAGGATTACGTTGTTCAACTTCATTGATCCAAAAGTTGTCATGAACAATATGTTATCATGAATGGCATGATTGGAGGATAGTAGGTACAAGGCTAACCATTCCCATGGGAAGGATTTCTCACAAGCATCCCCTCGTATGATCAAAGTCGGCAATTGTCGGGATTCCTCATCTGAGGCATCGGCTCGCACATAGGATGATAGCCCAACTAGATACTCCGGGCCGGACTTGTAGTGGAACCTAGTTTGGCATGCTTCTCATCCTTGTCGATGCTTCTAGTCTACTCGTTCCATTCCTTCTTCACCTTTCACTTTTCCTTCAAGCTATGAGACAAGCAAGTGCAACCTCATCATCTATTGTAATGGACTTATCCCCCTCATCGCAGGTAAAAAATGGCCCTAACCCAGTACTCTTTACCGTCTTCACTTCCTGTCGCACTATTGGAGACCCACCACAAGCTAGATGCCAATGAGCATTATGCATCTTCATGTGACTTTATATTAGTAATTATCGAAAGGCCTCGAATTCTTTGATTTTTTAAGGATTATATAGTTAATTGAAGTTGATAATACAATGTGGTGTCACGAGTGGATTCCTGAAGACATTGACTTATCTTGAATTGAAACTTAACCCACTATATGAGATACCTATTCTCTTTCTAGAACCAAAGAGAGTGTCAAGACCTTTAATACTAGTTTACCTACTCATTTTTATCCGCGAACTAGGAAACATCTAGAAAGCCCACCCACAACAGATGGCAACATCATGCACATAAGGAATGGAGACAACAAGATCATTGGAAGTTGTCATAGGGACTTGAAATGGAAGATGTTCCAAGTCCAAATCATTCAAAGTATTGTTGCAAAAATCGACCAACTAACCCGATTAATCGACTCAACCAGGTAGTCGAGTCGACTAGACCATATCGGGATTAGGTGGACCCAATTACTCAGGGGAGCAGTCTGGTTAGTCGGTCGACTACTCGATCGAATTTTGCTTAGGAATTTTTGTCGATTATTGTTGGAGCTGACCGGCTGACCCGAATGCCCAATTAAGGGTTTAAGTAGGGCTTCCGATTCAACAGTAAGCCCCAACTCGAACCCCCTCTGCTTCACACGCATGACACTCCCCATGGACTGCTCTCCTACGCCTCCTCCTTCGCATATGTGGCTCCAGGCTCCTCTCCTTTGCCTCCGATCACCGGAGCCTTTGCCTTCGCATCATTGACACCAAGGGAGGTCCCAACTCCCTTTGGTGCATTCCTTTGAGCCTCTCCAGTCACCAACTGTGTCACCCTAAGTTAGGGTTTTTATATTTTATGATTTTTTGCTTTCCATTTTTTAAATATGTTGCAGTAGTTCTACCATATGTTGATAAGATTTCATGTGTTTTATTGTTGATAAGATTTACCTTACTGCTTGTGGTTGCAATACCATGCTTACATGTATCCTTCATATGTCTTATCTTTCTCGTAGTTGTAGGTGTTTTATTCATGTTGAAGTTTCTCTAGCATGCTTTCATGAGTTTGAAACCTAAGTTCAAACATATTAATTTCATAGGATGGTTGTTCATAGGATACGTAGTAGCTTTGTGCTTACTATGTTAAATGTGGTATATCAAATTCATAACAATAAAATCTATATTCAGTTTATTATCACATTTTTATTTATCTTTATGTTGATAAAATTTAGGGTTTGTTTATTAATAACTTGAGTTTGTGACTACGTAGATGGCTACACCTACAGTGTCACTTCCGGTAGGAACTCATTTTTTTATGTATCGTCAGGATCAAGTGATCATGCATGGCAATATGGTTACCTTTCGAACCGTGTGGATCTGAATACAGTTACTTGCATACTGTGCAAGAAGGTTGTCAAGGGAGGTATGTACAGGTTCAAGCAACATCTAGCACACAGAAGAGGCAACGTGGCTGCATGTCCCAAGGTGGAAGAGGAGACGAAGAAAAAGATAATCGTGTACCTTGATGACGTTGTCAAAAAGAAAAGCCAGAAAGCAACTGATGTTCAGGAGATGAGAGAGGAGATTGATATCACTAGAGATGCGGGTTTAGCTTAGAGATCATGAGTATTCGACTCCTTAGAGTAGAACGTCGCAGTGGAAGAGCCATCACGTTAGATGGCCATAAAGGATGCATTCACCAAAGATTATCGAGAATGGATTATCTCTTATATATGCAACTAGGATGCTAGGCATATATATCGGCAATTCCTTTCAATGCACTGACGACGAAGCCCTTCATGCAGGTGGGAGCAATTGGTATAAGCTTAGCGGTTCATTTCTGAAGAAAGCGGTGAAGAAAATGCATGATGACTTCAAATGCCATCGAGACACGTAGAAGTTGATGAGAAGCTCTTTGATGACCGGTGAGTGGACATATATGCGAGGAAGGAGCATCACAAACTTTTGTGCAAGGTTGCAAAAGTCGGTAGTCGGTACTCAGTCAATCGGATCACTGATTAAAGTGTAGTCGGCAGTCGAGTGATTAATCGGATTTAGTCAGGCTTTAATCGGCTTTGATTTTTTAAATATATAAATCATTTTTATACATATACTTATTATATATTTATATAGATTTATTTTTTTCACTATCATAATGAATCAAAAGAAGTAATAGAATTTAAATAAAACATTGAGTAGAATAAGTTTGCTTTTAAAAAAGTAAGAAAATATGGTATCCCCAAGCAAAAAACGGTTGACTAATAGACCGTAGTAGCTTTGACCTAGTCGGAATTAGTCGATACTCGGTCGACCACCCCACTGACTAGACTAGTCGGACCTACTAGTCGGGCTAGTCGGGTGACTTTTACAACATTGCTTCTGTATCAATTGCACCTTGGGTACTTCGTTTTTGGAGTCCATAGATGCCTTAGATGAGGCTCATATTGTGGAATGCATCTTCAAGCTAGTGGAGGAGTGTATGAATGAAGTGGGGGGGGGGGGGAATGTGGTTCAGATTGTGGTGGATAATGCATCCGCCAATGTAGCACTGGGAAGATTGTTACTCACAGAATATCCACAAATTTGATGGACCATGTGTGCCGTGCAGTCCATTGATCTTGCTTTGGAAGAGATAAGCAAAGAGACGAAGGTGAGGATTGCAATCACATACGCAAAGAGGCTTACGATGTTTATTTACTATCACACGAAATTTCTTAGCTTGACTTGTAAGTTCATAAACAAGAGGGACATTGCAAGGCCAGGGCAAAGGAGATTTACGACCACATTTCTCCCTCTTGAGAGCCTTAACAAGAAAAAAGACAAGTTGGGGTTGATGTTTTTCTCAGACAATTGCAGGAATTGCAATTGGTGGAAGACCAAAAAGGGAGAAGCAACGAGTCCCATACTCTTCAACCCTACATTCTGGAATCACATTGCACATGTTATCCGGGTTTTCATACCTTTGGTTCGTTTATTGTATGTGGTTGATGCAGATCGACACCCATCCATGGACTTTGTCTATAGAGGGTTTGAAGAGGCCAAGCGGGAGATAATTGCATCTTTCACTAGCGTGGAGTCGTCTAATAAATTTGTTGTAGACGTCGTTACCTCCAAGACCACAAGAAGGCTTGATACTCCATTGCATCCAGTGGCTTATTATTTGAACACATTCTTCTTCTACACGGAGTCTTGTGGCGATCCAGATATTGTGGTGAGGAGAGATTTTAGGGATTTCATGGAGAGATTTTTTCCAGATTTGGATATATATATTGCCATAACCATGAGCAGGCTTCTGGCATACAGACTTGGTCGTGGAGAGTTTGGCAAGCCATTAGCCGTGAGGCAAACGATGAAAAATGATGACACTTATTATCCAAGTATATCAATCATTGTTTCCCATAACATTCCAATCATCTTTAATTTTATAAACGTAATCCACCCTCTATTTTAATAGATAATCGATGATGTATCATGGAGACGACACACCTCATTTGAAAGTCATGTCCATCAAGATCTTGAGCTTGACATCTTCATCCTCCGGATGTGAGCATAGTTGGAGTCCATTTGACTTGTTAATAACTCTACTGACCCACTAATTAGATTATTAATAGTAAAAATTAAAACTGTAACTGATATAGATTTGCAATTTTACTTGTATATTGACCATCAGATCCATAAAAAGAAGAGAAGTAGGTTGGAGACGAAGAGGTTGAACGTGGGTTTCAATTCCAGCCTGCAGGAACATAGAGTTGAGAAAGAAAGAGATCCTCTTCCATCCCGTGATCGTGCACACTTTGATAAATGGACTAAAGATGTCAATGCTCAGGATGATGAGGTTATTCCAGGTTCTAGATTGCTTGGAGTATTGTAGCACATGTTAGTGGTACCGAAGAGATTTTGGAACCGCGAAGGAGCCAGCGAGGTGAATGTGACAGGGGAGCTTCATCTTCAAGCTCAAATATCGTGTCGATGAATGAGGAGTTACATCTTGAAGACGTAGAAGAAGTAGAAGACGATTATGAAGATGAAGAAGAAGAGCTTGAATTGGATGAGGATATTGATGACAATGAATGACTCGTATCACTTGCTCTTTGAATTATTTTTGTTTTAATATGTCTCCCATAGAGATGGTAGTAGATGCCTCTCTGATTAAATCTGGAACCGAACAACACGCCTTGGGACCTCACGGTGCACCCCTAATTGCATATCTATGTATCGACGACCCACCTATTATGGCACATAATGATGAGAGTACATATATTAGCGAGGCTTTGATGAGGGAAGTGAATCGTCTTCTGAATGACTGTCCTCCACAGGTCACTGATGATGAGATAGAGAATGAAATTGAGGAAGTTAAAGACAACGTTGGGCATGATGTAGCAAATGGTTCTCAAATTGCCTCTTCCATACCCCTATACAATATCTTAGGCGGTGACAGGCTTGCAAATTTTGAAGAGAAATTTCGAAATGAAAGTGCCATTGACAGCATTGGTGATGAACTGTGAAAGGGTCGTACTTTCAAAATGAAAGATGATCTTGTATTTTGTGTGAAAAAGTACCACATATTTTCTTATTACAACTTCACAATTAAAGAATCTACCACATTGGTTTGGTCCATCTCGTGCACGATGGATTCCAATGGATGCAAATGGTTTTTGCATGGTCATTATCGTAGATTCGACGGAATGTGGGTAATATCTAAGCTTGACGATCCACATTCATGCATCAATCCGTCTATCAGTCAAGACCATCCCCAACTTGACTACAACTCCATGGCACGAGAACTTCTCGACTTTGTGAAGGACAACCCAATTGTTTCAATTCCAACTCTTATGACCCAAATCAAGAAGGTAAACAAGTATTTGGTTACAAAGAAAAGGGTTTGGGATACGAGAAGAAAGGCAATTGCAATCATTTCTGGTGAAGGGAAGAAATCCTATTTAGATATGCCACATCTGTTACATGCTTTAAAAGCTGCCATTCCAAGGACACAAATTGTTATTACGCATACGGAGCATCCTGATTCAAGGAAGCCACATTGTCGTAGATTTCAGCAATGTTTTTGGGCGTTTGCTCCATGTATTGAAGCGTTCAAGCATTGTAGGCCTTTGATCAACATAGACGGTACACACTTATATGAAAAGTATACACAAAAATTACTGATTGCATGTGGGATTGATGGTGACAACCATATTGTCCCACTTGCCTTTGCCATTGTGGACAAAGAATCTGCGCCAAATTGGAAGTGGTTTCTTTCACTGTTGCCTATCAAGGTTATTATGATGCATCAAGGTCCAATTTGCATTATTCCAGATCGTCATCCAAGTATAAAGTCTGCAATGAATGATGTTGATGTTGACTTACTGCCACCATTTGCACATTGGTGGTTTTGTTCGTGACATGTGGCTAGCAATTTCAATACTTTATTTAAGAACGGGTCCATGAAAAATATTGTAATTGCAGCTGACTTACGAACATCCTCTAAGAAATTTACGTACTTCATGAGAAAATTAAGAGAATGGAATGCAGATGCAAGTAGATGGTATCAAACACATGATTGTCCAAAAAAGCAGTGGACTTTGGCATACGATGGTGGTTTTAGGTTCGGCCAGTCAACCACCAATCTCGGTGAGAGTTACAATGCTGTACTGAAGGATGCACGTTGTTTACCCATTTGGACGCTTATTTAAAAAACCTTCTACAATTGTATTCTGTATTTTAATAAACGCGTAGATGAAGCTGTTGCCGCCATTGCTAATGGGAAGAAATACACCACATGGGCTGCTGCAAAAATACAAACTTGGAGTTTGTTTTCAAATGGGCACAAGGTCACCCAAATGCAATGTACTCCTGATTTACTTTTTGAGGTTCTTACAGGTGCTAGGCATACAAAATATGGCAAAGAGGATGCAAAAAATATACAGTTGTGGTCAGTAAAGGTACATGCACATGCCAGAAATGGCAAACCTATCGGATTCCTTGTTCCCATGCAATTGTTGTTATGTCTCAAAAGCGTTCTGCAATGGACTCTTATATAGGTGAGTGGTACACTTGGGCGCACCAACTAAAGGTTTACCAAGGGAAATTTTTCCCCTTGGGAGATAGGGATACATGGGTGCCTTTGTCGTATCCTGAGTTGAGACCCGACAAAAAGTTAAAGCGGAGTAAAGGGAGATCTCAGTCCACGAGGATCCATAATGAGATGGATATAAGAGAAGTATTACAAAAAAATACACGTGGTTTATGAGGAACTTTGGGTCATAGTAAACGCACATATCCAAAGAAAAATTCGGAAGCATCTTCATCAACTACAGGTCCTACATCAAATCGAAAAAAAATAGATGTGGAGGGGAAGGTCATAATAAGAGAAAATGTAACGGCCTCAGTACGTTTAATATATTACTCGTTAAAAAAAGTTATTTTGTTGGTAGCTTATAGCATTTGTTATATCTTCACATTTTTAACTACTAACATATACATTTGCTATGTGTGTTGTAGATGGATCCAGGCCTGATTGACACTTTTGTACTGACGCAGCAGGAACGACATCGCTCACGTCGAGTATGGGATGGTGATGTAAGTTATGAATTGCTATTTATCTCAAAAAAAGTTATTATGTTGGTTTCATTTCAGATCATTAGCACGATTTGCATGCAAGTAACAATTCATATTTATGTCGGCAGGTATCATCATGGCTACGATGTCGGCGAAGGGAGAAGCAAGTACGACACATACCACTGGACGAGCGTATCCAGCCATTTGTTGAGCAGGCAGGATTTGGGGGAGTTATTGATTTGGAGTTTATAGCCCTTGACTGGCATCTTATAACTGCTTTGGTGGAGCGATGGAGGCCGGAAACACATACATCTCATATGGTAACGGAGAGATGACAATTACACTTCAGGATGGTTGTGTTGATGGGATTACAGTTTATGGCATGGCAGTGACCGGTGCCACATCGACGGTAGGGAAATGGGCCGATGTTTGCGAACAATTACTTGGGTTCGCTCAATGGAGATTAAGGTCCACGGCTCGAGGATGCTAGCGAGTTGGTTATATCCTTCCATGCAGATGAGGACACATTGATATGTCATGCGAGGGCATACATGCTGCAGCTCCTTGGTGGTGTACTATTCACGGATAAGAGCGGGTCGTTGATATCTATTATAACCTTACAGCTTTTGTCCGATCTTGATGTCACGGGTACTTTCAGTTAGGGATCTGCCACATTGGCATATTTGTACAGGCATCTTTGTTATGCCGCAGACATGAGCACTGAGGAGGTAGGGGGTTCTGTTATACTTTTGCAGCTTTGGGCATGGGAGCACTTTCCCCGTATAGCCTTTGTTATTAGAGTGAGACCCCAATGGCATGGGCGGCCATTAGGTGTTCGTTGGAGGGTAGACTTTGAGAACATACGGTAACCAACACACGTTGTTCGGCCATATCGTGATGCATTCGATATGCAATCTCCAGAGCAGGTATACATTTTTGGAAAATTAATCATTTTTAATTATCCATGAAGTGATTGAAATTTGTTACGTGCAGGTTTCATGGATGTTGTATGGGACAAACATCTTGGAAGGTCTTCCACATTACTGCATCGATGGTCAACATATTTGGACGTCACTTGTACTCTTATTTACTTCCACGTGGTCGAGCACTACTTTCCCGACCGTGTCGTACGCCAATTTGGTAAGATGCCAGAGTATTCCAATTCCTTGCGACACTGATGAGGTGTTACATGAGATCGATCTACGGATTGCGGGGTAAGGTGAATGTAGATTGGAGAGAAAAGCATGTTGAATACATCAATGCTTGGATGTCTCGTCAAGACAGAGTTCTTCACATAGACCAATCTATTGGGGTTAGCACATCTCTGGATTACATGGATTGGTATCTTCGGATCACCAGAAGATATGTGGGGAGATTAGGTGCAATCCTCGCCTACAATGTAAGTATACATAATTCAAATATATTTCACTAAGTTGTAAATAACTAACGTCACATTTATTTACAATTTTCAGATGCAAAGATGGGATCTTGTAATGGAATTAGGAGGCAGAGATCCTAACCACTACCAGTATAGAGACATAGCACAGGAGACCAAGTCCGAAATGGAGCGTTCATTAGCCACTCAATTTGTAGATACTATGATCTTGAACGAGGAGTACACGCAACAGGAGAATGTCCAAGATAGAGAAAGAGGACGTGGAAGAGGAAGAGGTCGGGCTAGGGCACAGCAACAACAAGGTCATGGACGAGGTCGTAGACGAGGGCAGGAAGATTTTACACATGGCGTCGAATTGGAGGAGGGAAACCAGGATATGGACGAGGTCTCTGAGTTTGTTTTGGAGACACAGTTTGTCACACCAATTGTAAAACCTCGAGACGGCGAGATGTCAACTCCAAAAGCGCCTGCAAGGAACCTAAGGGGTGAAGAAGCTCAACATGTGTATGGTGCATTGACCCCACCACCTGCGCCCACTTTCGACGAGGAAGGCATTGGAAGTTCTCAGTTGCAAGGAGTTGATCTTAGATATGAAAAGACAACATATCAAAGGAGGGGGAAGAGATAAATATGTATTGTATAACAATAGTTGACAATGTACTCTATCTTAGTTATTTGTACAGTACCCCGCATGAACTGGTTTCTGATACAATTGAGACTTTTTATGGACATCTATTCATACTATTTTAGAATTTGGTACATATCCTATGCATGGAAATATTTATTGAATTCAATTCTCATTGGTGTTTTCTATTTCTCTGTTTTGTCCCAACATTTGCTTCTGTTTATTTTTTCCTGATTAGCAGAGCAAATCGCAGACTTTTCCTATGCTATAAACGGAAAGCGCATAGAAATCGCATAAAATCCATGTGTTTTCCTATAACGCATATATTTGGTGCGATATGTCCACGCTATTCAGAGAAAAAATTCGGTTGGCTTAGTGGAAGAATAATGTTTTCAAACTACGTCACTAACGAATTTTTCTCCCAAGATGCATGTGCCTCATGAACGAGTCAGCAGCAGTAGAAGTGTTTCCAATGAAACAAGTGACAATGGGAACATCAAGATAGTATGAACCTTTCTTCTCATGGTCCTAACCAAAGATCTACATCATCTCAGTGTCCTAAAATATAGCAGAAATGCTCATAAAAAATAATTTTGTAATCGAGATCAAAACACAATCTATGCACACATAATAAGCTAAAAGGAGAATCATGGGCACAAAAAACTACAAAAATCTTGAGCTTGGAAAAGAAATATATCCTGCAAAAAGTGGTAATAGGAGAAAGAGCGCTATGCACTAACTGAACAGACTCCAGAAGTGGAGAAGGTTGGGTGGAAGTCAGAGAGCTATCTTCTCTCGTCAAATGAATCAAGGCTCTAGAACATCAATAAAACATGTGTTTTCTATACTTGTATTCAATACCACGAGGAGGATGGGGGCAATTGCCAAAGGTGCCCACCGTTTTGCATACACCTTGGTGAAATGCCACAAATCTACGTACATCTGATAACAAACATCGCACATACATTGTGTTAGACACCATGTTATTCAAAGATGACTTGATTTCCAATCACTCAGTTTTGCTTAAAACTTGTCAAGACCTTTCCAACGAATCCAAGAACATCAAATCCAAGTTCTGGAGCTCAAAATACGAACGCTTCAAGTCCGTGGTTCATTAACCAAATCAAGATCCGAAACAACCCGAGCCAACCCTATAAAAAGGTGGGTGGTCTGACCAAAGAGGCCAACCTCACTGGAGCTTCTCCCCTTCATTATAGATGGTTGGGTAGAGTCCTGTTACAGAAAAAAGTGCTCTAATCGGTGAGCTAAAACCATCATCGCAAAAAGCTTGTCAAGGTCATCGTTGTATGCGAGCTTGCGTGGAGCACAATGTGCAAGAACCGTCATTCCAAGGGGAAGAAGGGAATGTTTCTGGAGGTAACAGAATGACCCCCTCTCCCGATGATGGATTCACGCGGCATTATGCACCACATGTACGAGTATTATTGAGCCAAAATAGGTAATGTTCATCATTTGTCCAAAACATTCATCCAAAACATAAACAATCAACACAACAATGTCCCTATTATATAACCTTTAGCAACAATGCACAATAAGTAAGCACCTTTCCTTAAATATATATGGGATTATTTGATCATCTAATTTTGTATATATTTTCTTACTTTGAAATGTTTTTTTATCTTATTTTATGCATTGATTATCGATATAACTACGGCTATGATTAAGAAGTATATCTTTCATAATGCACTTTGAACTAAATAAAAAATTTATTAGTGGAAACTCGGAATATACGAGGTGTAGCATAATAGCTATTAAATAAGTTGTCATTACATGATATATAATGATGCAAAATAAAGAATACTGATGTACATATTGCTATATGTAATTGGAATGTCTTAGTATAGTGTTTAAAATGACATGTAAATGATTTTCTCATAGACTGGTCTTAATTTCCACAATAATTGAAGCATGTTTTATCTTATTGTCATTGTTTTCTTTGTAAAAGTTAGGCTTACACATCACCTTGATGATGGGAAAACCACCTCACGCTTTTTAAAACCTCGGCGCCATGTCGTAAGCCTCATGTGTGAGTGCATCATATTACATGCACGTATCATCTACGGATTTGTTGGCGGCATCTGTAGATTGTTGTATAGTTGTTTGTTTTCTCGTGGATGATAGCCCATTTGGACTTCGTCTACACACGGATGCATTTTCTTGTGGTACGGGTTGGAGATAGATGTCGCAAGGGACATGCATATACACCCTTGGGCTTCGAATAAAATTAAGATGGTCGAAACCCTAAGAAACAAGTTGGTAACGTGCAGTACTTTATGCCCAATGTACCATTCTGGTGTCTCATAGATAGAGATTGATGCCAAATTGCATGGTTGGTCATCTTAATTCTCTTTTATACATATACTTGGTATTTAGATAGATGTTATTATTCGACTACACTAATTAGTGTTCCAAGTGTTAACAGCATGAAAGGAGATCTAAGATGTGGTTATTGAAGGAGAAGAATGGCGATTGGTTTCTTGTATCTAGGGAAAACAGAGATATTCAATAATTAGTCCATATATATGATTATGAGATTGTGTTTCCTATGTCTAAGGATGAATCGAGATAGCTCAGGGCCTCTACGTAATGGCTAACTACTATTGTAAAAGTCGGTCGACTAGTCGAGTCAGGGGGGAGAGGGGAGGGGTAGCCTACACGACTAAGCCTAGTCGATCAACCTAACTAATCGGGCCGACTAGTCGGCTGACTTTTACATAGAGTTTTTTTATTATTTTGTATTTTTTAAAAGTAAACTTCTTCTAATATGGTTAACGTTATATTTAAAGTCAATTACTTATTGTTTCATTATGATAGCATAGAAAATGTACAAATCTAAGCAAATATATACGAATATATTTATAAAAAATGAACTGTATATTTAAAATAATTAAAAAAATCAAAGCAAACTAATGGTTGACTAAATCCAATTAGTCATCCGACTGTTGATTAATCCTTAGTCACTGACCCCGCCAACTGAGTACCGACTATCGATTTCTGCAACATTGTGCGTAACGCATGGTTTAATGGTCTTATTATTTGTGCCTCGACTCGAGCACTACACCACTATAGCCCTTCACCAATGGATAGTGGACTTGGGCATATCGTAATAAATTCCTGTATTGCTTAAATTGCATTAAATTCACATATCGGATGTGTGTCCTGATGAGAGGAGATATGCCTGGTATAGGCTCGTTCCATAGTGTGTGCATACAACTGAGTTCGTGTGCAGCTTTTTCTAACTTTAACACTTGTAGTTAATGTTAGCACCATAAACCGACAATTGCTTATAATGTTGCCCTTTTGCCTGGACCCAACAAGTGTTTCAAAGTTGTTACAACAATAACGGTTATGGTTGGCTTGGAGCTTCGTAAATGTCTTGCACCAAACAGAAAGTATAATTTTCTACATGTATCTTTTATTTTAGTTGTACTCTTAAAAGACAGTTGTAAAGATATATGTTCATTTTATAAGCATAATGTTACTTCTTTTTTTGTCACATATGTATATCGGTGGACATGTATATTTTGTGGACATGATGATTATGTCTATTGTGGAAATGAAAATGAAAATTGCACTTCCTTTGCTTTGTGTATTCTCATGTTTGTTGTAAATTTTGAATGTGAATCTAACATGTATGAGATGGACTTTATCGAGTATTGGGGATCCTTGGGATTCAATGGGCATCCCTGCGAGGGGCGTGGCACCAAACATTGTCCAAGCAACATCCGAGAAGAAAATTATTGTGTTTAATAAAGCAAGCCAAGCAAGTCAAAGTAACATCCGACCCCTCACCATGTTCCATATGCATGTAAATACTTACATAGAGTTAATAGGTTATACATGCCACCATAAATATAGATCAAAGAGTAGGCGGAAGCATAAGAAATATACATGAACTGCAGGTGAAGAGCGAAAGCTACAAAAACTGTACCTTACTAGTACCGGAAATTTTGATATGACAGATAATTCAAGACAAAGGGTCGACGTGGCCATGATCGTTGCTAGAACCCAATAGGGAAACCAAAGTAACAATGTGAGTAAAACTCAATAAAACCAACACAAAACACTAAATTTGGAAATTCAAAATGTGGATACAATTATATGTTATGTCTTTACTACAATTATGAGCTTATCACTTACTTTTGTTGAGCATTTTTTTATAAACCCTAATCCTAGGGGTATTCCAATCGAATCACTATATAAGAGTCGTCACTGTTATAACCCTAACCCTATGACTCCCATCTTTATAAGAAGCCCTAAGGTTCCCATTTTATTCAAGCAATATATTTTAATTCTTAACAAGGTATTCGAGCAATTTTCCGTCCCCTTCTCCACACCCCCACTCACCCCACCTCCTCCTCTCCACGACGTTGCCTCCACCGACCTTTCTCCTCTCAACGCCATCTTTGCCCCACCCTTCTCCTCTATAACTAAGGTGCAACCCCACCCCTTCCTTACCTCATCATCATTACCACCCCCTCCCTACCTAGTCGTCATCGCCTCCTACCTCGTCTAACCTCATCAATGTCGTCTCCCTCCCCCTACCTCATCACCTCCCACCCAATCATTACCACCATCGTCCTCCCCCCCACCTCATCACTGTCGCATCCCTCCACCTCATCATTGTCATTGCCCCCTACCTCATCAGCCCCCAACCTCATCTTCACATCACCCCCCTCCCATCTATGTCATCATGAGCCACCGTTGAGCGCATAATCAACCCTTCTCTGCCAAATATTTATCTAGTTGCCACCATCCATCCACTCTTGGATTCTCCAACCCCCACGAGCTTCCACGACAATGCCTCTACAAGCTAATCAGTGAGATCTTTGTATATAAACCCCCACAGGTTTTGGTCGCCGACTATTCGATGACCTCTATTTATATTCATCTTGCTATAATCTAAGGAGTTATCGTCCACCTTCATCTTTCTCTACAAGCATAAAGTCAAATATGTAAAAATCAAAGGTGAGAACTCAAAGATACGAGGGAGGCAATGCCCACCTACCCTCGTTTGGCTCGATCCCCAAAATGGATGAGACCAACTATCCCAAGTGGGCCCATTATTCCTGATGATCATATGAGGATACGACAAAGAGCGTAATTTGCTTGAGTTAGAACCAGCTGACAATATCGAAAGATCGAAAGATACGTCACATGGGTTAAAGATGACCGGATTGTCAGTTTATGGATCATGGCCAGCGTCGTTGATAGGACTACAAATGAACAAGTCTACTATACCACCACTCACGATATCTGAACCTCTAAGTCACATGATTGTCTCTACCACCAACGCTATTACTGAGGTCCATGGACAAACTTGTCATCGCAACTGGGCGAGGAGGATGTTGATCATACAAGAGCCTTGGTCGAGGTCGTTTTATTACAGCTCGAGGCCAGAGCACCATCCACTAGTGCACATTCTACAACAAAACAGGGTAGTATGAAGTCGTCTTCTACAGCAAACATGACTATCTCACTTCTATTGCTCGATCTATCACTACTGAAGGAGATGGATCCCATGTAGTCCTTAGAAGGGATTTTGAAGATTTGATGCAGTGCATGAACAATTTCCACCCGCTAGATACTACACACTCACACCAGATGGATCATTTAGAGATTGTTGTTGTCGTTTGCACATGTATATATGTTGGCTCAACATATTGTGAAAACAGACCAGTTGATTGATACAGGTGCATCCACCCTCCTACGTAGGGAACATGCCCTTGTATATCAGATGCGACAAGTCCCTCCTAGATGAATTGTACAAGTTGCAGATGAGAGATTTCCATTGTTAAGCATAACATCGGACTCACTGATATTCTCCTTGAACCTAAGTTTCCTATCATCCTTATGCATATCAGATTTGCAAGGAGCTCAACTGTCGAACTATATTTGATGTTTATTTGTGTTTCTTAGGACATACTAACTGCGAGGACAATTGATGCTGGCCATGAAGAAGATGGTATCTACCATCTTATCCAACCATCTAGGACTACTACCTATCCTACTATGATACTCTTTTTTCCGCGCCATCTGGAGCTCTTCGGCATCAATTTTTGGATCATCTTTCTATTGAGAAGCTTCATCGAGTCCTTTCCTAGCTCCCTCCCACTGTCGGCCTAGAATATGAGGCATACCAACAAGGGAAGCAACACAGAAATTCCTTTCTTTCCTCGAGTACCACCTATTCCAATAGTATTTTTGATCTTGTTAATCTTCACGTATGGGCATTGTCTTAAAAGCGCGCCTCGAGGCGCTGAGGCGTATGCCTCGAGGCCATAGCCTCATGCAGCCTCAGTGAGCCATGTGCCTCGAGACTTATGAGGTGTTGCCTCATATATGAGCTAATTTTTTTATTTTTTTTCTACAGTATTTTTTCTTTTCTTTTTTATTGTGAGCTTTTCTTCTTTTATAGGCAAGTATTTTCAAGTCCTTAAGCTCGCAATTCACTGAAATGCATTTTTTTAGTTTATTAACATATTAAGCTTATTTTTACTTGTCATGCATGTTCTTTATAAATCAACATGAACAAAAAATTGACTCTTGAGTCCTTAATTCCGATGTCTATACTCTTTAGTATGAATCAAGCATAAATACTTTTTTTATTAAAATGTTTGGATGCAAGTCCCCTAATTTGACCTAAATTTAGAAAAGTATATTTTTGTAAACATGTATCATCTTTTCTTCTATTCAACTAGGACAACATTAATACATATCAAATCATGCATGAACAAAGATGGTAGCATGCAATATTCAAGTATTTTATCCCACAATCCTTATGGTAAAGTAAAAAGTGATCATTGACTCATTGCTTACTCTCTTATCCTTCTTAAATGAATGACACACATATCTCACCTAATTTTTAAAATGGTGTGTTACATCTAGTCTTTTTAGTTAAATTCATTCAAAATTTTAAATTTTGCATAGAGTTACCCATTATTGTGTTGGCATATCCATATTTACTTGACTCCTTACAAATCTAGAGTCCAAAAAAAAGAGTTATATAACAACTTGGATGTTTAAACCATGATGTTAGCCTTGAAATGTCATGGAGTTATGTATTTAATCATAACTATTTAATGTCTAGAACTTGAAAATTGTAATTACGATTAATTATTACGTTTTATGAAAAATTTCTTTCACGAGTGAGGCTTACACCTCGATACGCCTCGAGGCTTATGCCTTGAGGCAATAATGGGAAAACGTATCGATACACCTCACACTTTTTAAAACCTTGGTTCTGCCCCTATTCAAACTTTCTTCAGTTCTCCACACTGGTTAAAACAAGAACAATAAGAGCAACTTGGTGGGGGAGCTACTCCTCCAATTCTTATGAAGCAATTGCAGAAAAGCAAGAGCGAGGAGATGGCATTGAGGATCTCTTCATGACTCCTCCTTGGTTATTAATAATAAAGCAAGAACAACATCAACTGCATTGCTTTTTGAACACTGAATTACTGGAGATCCCTTCAATAACCTTGAGAGGTTATACTCCAGCTGAAGAAAGTGAAGCTGAAGATAATTCAGAGGATAATTTTAGTGATCCCTTGGGCAAGTCTTCTGAATTTGAGTTGATCTGGCAGATTCAAAAATATGGGAGTTGCCTTAAAAGAGAACAAGATTTAGAAAGGCCAAGGAAAGAGCACTTAGGAAGCTTAAAAATAGTGCTTAGTTTTGTTGTATTGTAGGCCATGTTGGCCTCTTTGTGTTAGTTGTATCGTGTAGAGCCTATATGCCTCATATGTGCTTTATTACAATATCTTTCTTTATGCAATGATAGGGGACACCCGGACCCCAAAATTATCAGACTTGCTATAAAAAAAGAGAATTCTATGGAATCAGAATATGGAGAAGAGCAGTGCAACATGGTAGAGAAGATGCATGTGTCCGCACCTGTAGTAGAATGGAAGCGTCTCAAAGAATGTAGCATATGCACTTATGTAGTGCTTCCTAGATTACGGTTGTAGCATATTTATTCCTTTTGATTCCTAGCGTACCCTAGGAACACACCATTCACTGCTCTTGCAACCAACTCATACTTGAGTGGACCACAGACATGAACGAAGATGACACATAAAAAACTCTTGGAGGAACATGGAACATTACCTTCCCTAAAATAAGACCTCATTGGGTACTTGCTTATCAATAGATGTAGAAGGCAAATGATTGATATACAGGTATGTGCGATGTCAAGAATATGTTGATGTTTGCGTTTTGCTATCAATTATGTTGTGATGTATGAACACAAGTGGTATAGTGTAAGATCCTATGGGAAGATAGAAAAGATTGCATGTCATGAAAGAGAAACTCAGTAGCATTGTTTGACACAAGTGTTTTGACAGTGATACCAAATCGAGTTCTTTATTTCATTTATAAATCAAATATAATATATGAAACATCGTATTTATTTTTCAATAAGAAGTCCATAACCCTCAAGAGAAGTCATCTACAAGAACTAGTATCCACATTCCGAACAATCGAGATATTGATTGGGACCGCAGAACTTCCACATTGCATATGCATCCCTTTTTTCCTTCAATTTGAAAGGTACATGTAATATATTCCCAAAAAGATCAACTTTTATCCACGAAAATTTCTCCCTTTTAGGCTTGTTATTTATCTCAGTTTTACCCTCTTTAATGTAGTCACCCCATATAATTTTATTTACAAGATTACTTGTGCATAGAGGTGCCTAAGTTTCAATAAGAAGTCCATAACCCTCAAGAGAAGTCATCCACAAGAACTAGTATCCACATTCCGAACGATCGAGATATTGATTGGGACCGCGGAACTTCCACATTGCATATGCATCCCTTTTTCCTTCAATTTGAAAGGTACATGTAATATATTCCCATAAAGATCCTCCTTTATCCACAAAAATTTCTCCCTTTTAGGCTTGTTATTTATCTCAGTTTTACCATCTTTAATGTAGTCACCCCCATATAATTTTATTTACAAGATTACTTGTGCATAGAGGTGCACCACTTCTGATATGGAACCATCTCCTCATGTATGTCCTTCAACTAAGTTTTTACAAACTAATAACATTTCTAAATACACGGACACAAACATATGTACCACATGCGATCCAGTGAATGATGTAGCTAACCTTCCAATAGCTCTGCAGAAGGGAACCAGAAAGTGTACCAAGTATCCTATCTTTCTTGATGAGTCCTTTGAACTTGGCTCCTCCTATAATCAGCTCTCTAAAGCACTGTCTAACATAGTCATTCCTCACACTCATATCGAGGCCTTTCATGGTTTCAGGTAGCGCTTAGCAATGGAAAGTGATGTACGCACTGATTTCTTGAAATACCCAGCAGCTTGTTGATCCACATGGCGATAATAGGATAATTAGATCCAGATGGGTGTTCACAATGAAGTACAAATCCAAGGGATTAATTGCTCGTTACAAGGCTCGGCTAGTGGTGAAGGGGTTCACGTAAACCCATGGTATGTACTTCTTCGATACATTCTCTTCAATCACTCGTCTCTCAATAGTACATATTCTCATGGTAGTTGCAGTACATCTTGATTAGCCCTTGTATCAGTTTAATGCCAAGAATGCCTCTTTATATAGAAACCTTCAGGAGATTGTATACATGCAGCTACCTCCTGGCTTCAAGAGTCAAGGAGAGGGTTAGTAGGGTTGCCTACTATGCAAGGCTATATATGGACTCAAGCAGAGCCCTCGTGTTTGGTTTCAAAAATTATCAAAGTACTAGAGAATATAGGCTTCACTAGATCATCAGCATACCACTCTTTATTCATAAAGAAATAGTAAAAAGATAAAAAGATGGCAATGCTCGTTTATGTGGATGGCATCATCCTCACAAGAGATGGTTGTAACAGGATTATAGCAGTAAAGAAGTAGCTAACAAAACAACTAATGATCAAAGACTTGGTACCATTAAGATACTTTCTGGGATTGAAATAGCTAATATCCAAGCAAGGACTAGTTACATCCCAATGGGAGTACGCTATTGTTCTGCTTAAGGAAACATATATCCATGGATCTCAAGGGACGCATCTATGAGTCAGAAGCTATCAAAGATGCAGGCCTATATGGATGCTATTCAACAAATTATTGTATCTTACCACCATTCGACCACATATATCTCTTGTCGTTGAGAAACCGAGTCAGTTCATTGACTCACCTATTTCAGCTCACTTTGATGCATGCATGATGGTTCTAAGGTATACAAGTCCTCTCCAAGGAAAGGTCTATAGTTAATTAAAGCAACACATTCAATCTAATAGCCGATTCAGATGTAGATTATGGAGAATGCATGATAGATAGAAAATCCACTATGATTTTCTGCACTTGATAGGAAACCTAGTTACTTGTAGGAGCAAGAAACAAGCATCGTTCTCCTGCTCAAGTGTTGAGAGTGGATACAGAGCCATGGCCAATACAACATTAGAACCCGTACAGATTTGATACGTATTCAAAGATCTTTGTATCACTTTCAGCGGTACCATTGAGCTTAGATGTGGCAACCATGTGGCCATGTATATAGCCAACAATCTCATGTTTCACAAATGAGCCAAACATGTGGAAGTTGGTTGCCACTACAATAGAGACCTAATACAAAGAGGATTGCTTCGTACTTACAACATACCATCTACATATCAGACAATTGACATGTTCACCAAGCCACTCACCCCCCATAAGCAACAAAAAGTTGTTTAAAGCAATATTGACCCTAATGTGATGTAGTAACCCTAGAGGCAACGCATGACTGCTTGAGGTAGTGCAAACGTTGGGATGACATAAGACTAGGGATGAAAATGGTCATATATATATATATATATATGCAAATATAGGTGTGTGTGTGTGTGTGTATTCTTACCCTTTTTAAAAATCAAATACATATTTAAATACAAATATCGTACAAACATGCAAAATAATAAGTCATAACGTAAAAATGGACACAAATGCAAAAAGGATATGACTATTCGCATACGAACATTTGACAAATGAATGTGGCAACGGGATCAATTTTTATTTTGACCAAACATTTATAAATAATGAATGTACTATGTAATATGGATACAATAACGTCCAATTAGTAATATAGCTACTTAATCTTAACATGGTTACTACCTTTCATACAGATATATGATATGTTATATATATCCATGATAAAAGTACTCACATATACAACAACATATTATAAGGAGATAATAATGAATGGTATTGGAATAATATTTAAAGAATGATAATTTTATTTTGTTTCTTCCGAAGATGACAGAAAAAAGCGTAAGTATAAGTACTAACATATTAGAAAAGAGCATAAGTAGAATTATATTAATCTCAGTAGTTAATAAAACAGTCCCCAAATCCTAAAAGTAATGGTCTAGAGGAACATAATTATAGAGGGAAAATCATGAATAATATATATGGAGGTGAGGGGGAATATGTAATACAAACAAACTATGGAAAACACTATCATGCTGAACAAAAAGGTCTATAATTAGATAAAGCAGTTGGAGGTAGGACTGTACATAATAGTGCCTCTTGATTTTTTTTCTCCCATAATTATGTGTGATATCTATATAGATTCATTGGAAAATCAATATTTTTTGTATGCTCTAAAATTTGTACAATTGTATCCATATTTGATTTGTTAAAATTTAGAATATGTAGAGAGAAACGAGTGAATTGCTTATTCATGAAGCTCTACGGTTCTCTTATATAAGAGGAGAAACATGTTTGGTGACAAATTACATAATATATACTGAAATTAAAGATAATACATATAAATACGGAAAGATAAATAATATCTCAACATTCCCTCCCCCCCCCCAATATGGAGCACAGATATCAATCATGCTCAACTTGGAATAGCATCTCTAGAATAGCCATGTGGCTAGGGCCCTAGTGAACACATTTGTAGTCCATTGCCCTGAGCTGACATGAGAGGTGGAGATAAAGCCATTCTAAATCATGTCACGAGTGTAGTGACAGTTGACCTCGATATGCTTGGTCCTCTCATGGAAGGCAAGATTGTTGGAAATGACAACAGTCATATGGTTATCGCATTGGAGAAGCATGGGAAGAGGCATATTAATAGCTAAGTCGGTCAGAATGGATCTGGCCCAGATCATCTTTTCACTCCCATGTATGGCTCTGTACTATGACTCTTCACTCGATCTAGCGACAAGCGTATGCTTCTTGCTCTTCCATGACACCAAGGAGCTCCCTACGACCACTGCAATAATTGAGGTGGATTTCCTATCCATAACAAAAAGGCACAGATATTCATTTGCTTATAAAAGACCAGTACTAGGAGAGGTCTTTAGGTACCTCAGAATCATATGGATTGCATTTATGTGTGCCTATCTAAGCTGCTCCATGAACTGGCTCACTCTGCTCACTACAAAGGATATATCTAGCATGGTGATGCTCACATATAGGAGCTTCCCAATGAGCTCAATGTACCTCCACCTGCCTACCACTTATGTGTCATCACCATATAACTTCATGCTTAGATTCATGGGAGTAGTGGTAGGCCTACAATCTGTCATGTCAGTCTCAGAGAGATTTGTAGTGTGTTTCCTCCGGATCATAACAAGACCCCATTGGTTCCTGACGAACTCAAGTTCAAGGAAGTAAAGTAAATCGCCAAGCTCCTTTGTTACAAACTGATGATTAAGGAAATCCTTAGTTGCATAAATGTCTTGCGCACCATTCCCTGTAACAACGATATCATCAACTTAGAAAAGTATAGAAATTGTACCTCTCTGTGTCCTCTGAACGAATAATGAGTGGTCAGCAATCAATTCCATGAACCCTTGTTGCCCTATCAAATCTGAGAGATTCTGAAATCATGTTCTTGGAATCTGCTTAAGAGCATAGATAGCCCAATGAAGTCTATACACCATATGACACTCCCCCTCGGTAGCAAACCTCGACAGTTGCCACATGAAGACTTCCTCCTGCAGGTCACCATAAAGAAAGGCATTCTTCACATTGAGCTGATATAGGGGCCAGCCCCGTGTCACTGCAGCATAGATTTTTTTTTAGGCTCAAAAAAGGGGGAGACACTCTGCGGTGTTCACCCCATTTTATTAAAGTGAAAAGAGAGAAATAAGGTTACAAGAAGATTACAAAAACCAAGCAAAAGCAAGACCCAACGGGGGTAACCGAAAGCGCAACAAGCAAAGATCACCCTCAGAAAGCCAAAGTAGGGTTACCCTGTACACCAGTCATCCAGAAGACGCGAGGAAAAGATAATTACGTTTTCCCGGTAGAACCGCTGGCCCGCGAAAAGGGTCTCATTCCTCCCCAGCCAGATGCCCCACAACCTTGCAATCGGAGCCAAAAAACCCTTCCTTTCCCTGCCCCTGATGCCCTGCAAGCTGCCGCAAAAAGCAACCAAGCTCTCCGAGTTGATCCACTCCAAATCAGGCCAAAGGCCCCTAACCAAGCTGCAGCCGAAGAACAAGTGGTCGATGGTTTCCAGCTCCACATCACAAAGCCCGCAATTAGGCCCCACGTTTGGAAAAAATCGGGCGCAACGATCATGCGTTAAGAGCCTCCCCCTGCGAAGAAGCCATAGGAAGACACCAATGCGCGCAAGAAGCTTCATCCCCCAGAGGAACCGGCAATCACGCAAGAGAGTAACGTCCCCCACCTGAGGACTGGGAGCAAGAGCCAAATACGTCTTCCGCGTGGAAAAAAGACCGTCCCTCCAAGACCAGTGGTCCCGACCATCATTAGGTTGTGCAATGTCAGCAAGCAAGCTCATTAACGAGAGAAAATCATCCATACGTTGATCCGAGAAATTGGCAATAAATCGAGGACACCAGCATCCGTCAATCCAGCACGTGGCCATCGAGGCCTCCCTATCATCCGCCAAAGCAAACAAACGGGGAAAGCGGTCCTTGAGAGTACCCCTTCCCGACCAATCGCCGGTCCAAAAACGAAATGAATCCCCCTTCCCCAACACCGGCTTAAAGAGGGAGAGATTTCGAATAAAAACATCCAGCACACCATGCCAAAACGGAGAGAGGTGCCCGTAGGCATTCCCCCGAGTGAAGCCCATCAACTCCTCCCCCAGAAGCTCCCGCAGAACATTAAGAAGGAAGTTGTCCTGTCCCCAGACCCTAGTCGCCCATTTTAACAAGAGAGCCTCCTTAACAACCTCCAACCTCCGCACTCCCAAGCCACCATCCCGCTTGGGCCGCAAAACGTCATCCCAAGCCACCAAATGAACCCCCCTTCCCCCCTCCCCCTTCTTACCCCACAAGAATCCCCGCATACAACGCTCCAAGCGCAATCGAATCCCCTTAGGCAAACAACGAACCGAGAAGAAAAAATTGGAATAGAGGAGAGCACCGCCTTAAGAAGAACCAGACGCCCCCCTCCCCCCCAGATAATAATGCTGCACGCCACCCAGCAAGGCGAGCCTCCATCTTCTCCACCACCAACCTCCAATCACGAAGCCTGACACGACCCACTGCCAGAGGCAAGCCAAGGTAATCGAAAGGGAGGCCACTCGGAGGAGAGCCCAACAACCGGCCACACTCCAGCGCCTCCTCCTGCGACATCCCAAAGGGGATCACCTTAGACTTAGCCCCATTAATCAAGAGCCCTGATAACTCACTGAACAGCTCGAGAGTAATAGCCAACCGGAAACCTCAGAAGCGCCACCCTCGATGAAGCATAAAGTGTCGTCCGCAAACTGAATTAAGGGCACCTGGAAGGCCCCCACTGTGTAGCCCCGGGTCAGCTCCGCCTCGATCACGCTGCCAATCATACGAGCCAACACGTCCGACGCCAGCACAAAGAGAAGGGGAGCGAGAGGACACCCCTGCCGCACCCCCCTCCTCGGCTGGAAGAAACCCCCAACCGGGCGACCATTAAGCAAAACCGAGAAGGAGGCCGTGGTCACACAACGGCGCACCCACGAAATCCAAACCTCAGGGAAGCCCCTCCGTCTCAAGACAGACCACAAGAATTGCCAATCAAGACAATCATAAGCCTTGGCGAAATCAATCTTCCAAAGAACTCCCATCTTATTAGACTTCTTCCAGGCCGCAGCCAATTCGGAAGCCATCGCGATGCAATCCGAGATCTGCCGTCCCCGAATAAAGGCGGTCTGGGTTGGCGAAACCAGCGAGGCAAGAAGAGGAGCAAGCCTCCTCGCCAAAACCTTGGCAATGATAAGATAGATCCCATTCGAGATAGAGATAGGCCTGAAATCCTCGATGCTATTAGCCGCAGCAGTCTTAGGGATCATAACAATGACGGTCCTATTAATTTTATCAAACCCATCGTTCCTTTCACAAAATTCACAAACAACCTCCATAACGTCTTCGGCCACCAAATCCCAAAAATCTCGGTAAAAAACCACCGGGAACCCGTCAGGGCCCGGCGAACCATCAGCATTTAAGTCCCATACGGCCTCCTTAATCTCAACCAAGGAGATCAGCCTAACCAGAGCCACAGAATCCATAGGCGCTAAGGAAGGGGCCCCACGGCCCAACCAGTGCCACCTGCGCTGCGAGTGACACCCATAAGCACGCTTGAAGTGGTCAACCATGGCCACCCCCAACTCCTTATCCCCATTAACCAAAGAACCATTCACCAGAAGAGAGTGGATAGAGTTGTAGCGCCTTCTTCCGCTAGCCACATGGTGAAAGAAAGCAGTATTAGCATCACCTTCCTTGATCCACCTCATACGCGAGCGCTGACGCCACTCCACGTTCCTTTTCTTATCCTCCGCGTTGACCACGTTTTGCGCAACAAAGCGCTCAATAAGCTCCTCCGAGAATAGATCCCTAAAATTTTCCGTTCGGTCCAGCCGAGCAATGACCTCCTCCGCCGCCGCCCTGGCAGCCACACGAGCCATACGCGATTCTTTCTTGAATGACGCCAGGAGCCTCCGCAAAGAGGCAAGCTTCTGATCGAATCTACGAGCAGCAGATCCCACAAAAGAAGATTGATTCCAATGGTTCCTCACCAAGTCTTTAAAGTTGGGCTCCAAAAGCCAACACTTCTCATCGCGAAAAGACCCCTCGGCCGGGGTCCTCCCCAGAATCCCACAAAATAGGATTGTGATCAGAGAATGACCGTGGACGTGAAGACACCGAGCACAGAGGGAAAGCCTCCATAAGTTTGTTATTAGCCAAGAATCGATCAATCCTAGATCGAGACGCATTGTTCCTCCAGGCAAGCTTGCAAATGTCGGCCGACTAGTCGGTCCGACTAGTCGAGTCGGGGGGGGTAGCCGACTCGACTAGGCCTAGTCGGCCCTTAGTCGGTCCACCCGACTAGTCTGGCCGACTAGTCGGCCTAGTCGGCCGACTAATCAGACGACTTTTACAACAACCTTTTTTAATTTTTTTGTTTTTCACTTTTTTTTAAAGCAAACATATTCTAATATGCTTAATGTTATATTTAAAGTCAATTACTTCTTTTGTTTCATCATGATGTCATATAAAATGTACAAATATATGTATATACATATGAATATATGTATAAAAACTGATTTATATATTTAAAATAATTAAAAATTCAAAACCGACTAATGACCGACTAATTCCGACTAGTCGCCCGACTGCCGACTAATCCTTAGTAGGTGACCCCGCCGACTGAATACCGACTACCGCTTTCTGCAACCTTGCCTCCAGGTATAAGAAATGTCATCGGGGACCAATCCCTCCAGAGCTAGGTCACCAATAAGATCAAAAAATTCGCGCTAGCCCGGATCCTGCCCCCCCCCCCGGCCCCGAGGACGATCCGAAGAATGAGCAGTCACATTAAAATCCCCCCCCCAGCAGCCACGGGAGGCCCGCGAACTCAGAGGCCGCATCCCGAAGATCATCCCACAACTCCCGCCTGAGGACATGGCACGTAGGCGCATAAATACATGAAAAGGCAACAGGAGCAAGGGAATCAGCCCGAATCAACACCACCGACACTGAATGCCTTCCCACCCGCAGAGAGGAGAATGAGAAAGCCGCCGAGCGCCACGACAACAATACGCCACCCGCCGCCCCAATCGCGTCCACCGTGCGAAATTCATCCATAGCGCCCGCACCGAAAGACCTCCATAGAGTGTCATCCACCCTCGTTAATTTAGTTTCTTGGATAAATGCCAGATCACGGTCCCACTCTGAGAATCGCAACCCCAAAGAACACCGCCTATCAGGGTCCCCAAGGCCTCTAATGTTCCAGGAGAGAACCTTCATTAAAGACCATGAGAGCGCCCCCCGATCAAAGAGAGGTCAGCCGCCTCCGCCACAGAATCCCGCAACTTCTGACAAGAATACATCACCGAGTCGCCAAGGCGGGAGTGAATACGCTTGCGATAGCTCTTCCCAAAGCGCGTGTCCGAGGTACTCCCCACCGCAGAAGGAGCATCACCAGCATAAAGAAGCCCGATGGTACCAGCCTCACCATCGGACACCCCAGCAGCACCTGAAGGAGTCATCCCCGAAGAAACCACCCAACCCACAGAAGTGGAGGGACAGCGGGGCACAATCGGAGAAGAAGGAGATGAAGGATCCAAAACCACATCCGCAGACGGCCCAATTTCCTCCAGCTGGATCCGACTGGACAACCCCAAAGATGATTCGGGTCTCAAAAGAGAAGAGTCGGGCACCCATAAAGGAGAGTCCGGCAGCACTACCGGGTCAGAGGGCTTCCACATCGTTGCCCAAGATCTGAAATGAATGGATCCGTTAAAGGCCCTCATAGCAGGAACGGGAACAGGCCCCGAGAAGCACACCTGCAAGGAGTCAGCCGACAAAAGCGGAGGATGAAGAGAAGGCAAATCGTCGTCGATTGAGCCCAAAGCCATCAAACCGGCCCTTTCAGACCACGTACACCGCTCCCGAGGAATCAAATCGAAAGGCCCAGAGAAGATACACTCAGCAGGCGATGCTTTGGAAACTCACCCGACGCTTGACACGTGGCACCCGGGAGGCGAAGCGACGTCCCCGAATCCCAAGTCACGCACACCGTCGAAAGCAGCCAGACGCGAAGGGCAAGTCGCCGGCGCCGGCGAGGGGGCGATGACTGAAAGCTCGACCTTGAATCGCCACCGGCCAATCTTCATGGTTTCCAAAAAAACCTTATCAACCGCATTGGTAAGAAAGGCTCTTGAGCACTCCATGAGAATCCGAGCGCACTTCCAATCCGCCCCCGGCGAAAGTCCATCGTCCACAACAGCCAGGACATCCCCCCAAGCACTAAGCACGTTGGACAAGGCGGGGACCGAACGAGAGAGAAATGGCACACCACGCACCTCTGCCACACAGACCTCCGAATCAGAGGAGGCTCCATCCGCCACCCGCAATCTCCTCCACGCCACATCTTCGGAATCGCCATTACGGATGAGCCTTTCCCATTGCTCCGGGGAAAGACCACGAACGCAGCAACGTGAAGAATCAAGTATTATGAAGTCCCCCGTGAATCGAGGGCCCAAGAAGCCAAGGAGGTGGGATCGTACCACATCCCAAACCACACCAGGCCGCCGCACCAGCCCTACCGCCGCGACGAGGCCAGCACCAGCGCGCATCCGCACCTCATGCACCGCCAAACCATGCACCGCCTCCCCAAGCACAGGCTCCCCGCCCACCAACTCCCCATGCAACCCAAGCGCCGAAGCCGACATCTCCCCCGGACCGCTCCCCAACGTCGAGACATCAACAGCAGCTACGCCACCACCCACCACCTGCGCATCGACTCCCACCACCTGCGCATCGACACCACCCACCACATGCGCAAAAGAGCGAGTACCCCTCTCTCCAAGAGGGCCATCGAAGCAGCCGTGCACCCCCCACCCATGCTCCCCCGACCGATCACGGGGCCTGGAAGAGGCGCCAGTATCAGCAACGGACCAGCACGACGCCTTCCGATGACCCACATTGCCACATGCATAGCACCGAGGCGGAAGCCGGCAACCCGAGGCAAGATGACCATGCAACCCGCAGCGAAAGCACTTCTTCGCCAACTTCCTGTGAGATACATGCACCCACTCGCCCTCCCCCCTCGCCCGCTTGTCACCACCCTCGTCAAGCCTAGATGGCCCATCACCACCCCCCTGACGCTCTCCCTTCCTCTCAACAACCTCCCTAGCGGAAGCAGGCCCAACCTCCAACCTTGTCGACGTCGCCCCACCCTTCCCCTTCACTCGCCACCGGCGCTCCATGAAAGGAATCAAAACTGAGGGAATCAAAAAAGTTTGGACCATTTCTCGATTTATGCGTGTCATCCTTGCGCAGGGGCCATGCTAATCTTCTCTGTATCGTTCCAATTTTATCAGATGTCACTGCAGCATAGATAAAGATCCACAGTGTAGAATACCAAGCCACTAGAGAGTAAGTATCCTGATAGTCTACCCCCATACATATTGGTGAACCCACGAGCCACAACTATCGCCTTGTAACAATACACGTTGACATCTTCTCAGTGCTTCACCATGAACACCTACTTGCATTTGACCTAGTTGGAACTGTAACAATGCCCCATGTGCCACGAGATTGTAACGTGACCATCTCATCTATGGCAAGATGCCATTGAGTGTCCTATATCACCTCCTAGTATGTTCATGGTATCTCCACAACTGATACTCCCATGACAACCCTCCTAAAATCCTTTGAGAGATGCCCCAAAGAGACATGAGCTGCTAGATGATAAGTATCACGCATACATCTCCGCTTCCTCAGAGTAAAAAATACATCAAGATCACATGCATCCTCCTCACCCTATATACTAGCATCCGGAGAGGGCACCTGCTCATACTGTAAAGTAGCATGTTGCATTGACAAATGACTAGCGCCATCAATAGAAACATTGTGCTCAAAACATACATGAAGTGTGCCGGATGATGGGAAAGGCCCGTGAACTGGGGGAACTGTAGGAGCACTACGATCGTAGAAATGTAGCAAGTGAACTAGGGTACTAGGTGGTAGTGGTGGAGGACGAGCCATAGGAGCAGATGGTGTTTATGGAGGCGGCGGAGGTGCTGGTGGGACAGGAGGTAGTAGTGGCATCCTAGGACAAGGAGGTACATATACCTCCTCTCCAGAGTCAAACGGAGTCAAACTATCACTTGTAGGAAAGAAATACATGATAGACTAAAAAAGGTGACATTAGCACTAACGAAGTACTTCCGTCTAGCTGGATCAAAGCAACAGTACCCCTTCTGGGTACGAGAATAGCCTACAAAGACATACTTGACAGCTCTAGGGATGAGCCTGTTATGATCAGGAGACAGGTAGTGGACAAATGCTACAGAGCCAAAAACACGGGATGTAATGGAGAACAGATCCTTCTCAGAAAACGTGATCAAGAAAGAAACCTTTTCTCCTAAAACAAACGACAACATACAATTCACCAAGTAACAGGCGGTGAGGACCACATCACCCCATAAAGAGTGTGGAGCATGACTATAAATCAGAAATGTCCTAATCACATCAAGTAAATGATTATGTTTGCGTTCGCAACACCATTTTACTTAGAAGTAAAAGCACACGAGGTCTTGTGTATAATGCCAAGAGACCCGGAGACCTCGAAAAGTTGTAATTTGCAGTAGCTCAAGATATCATTGGCAATCTCTATGAAGAGAGTCCCATAAAGCCAGATTTGCACGTATGCATCATCTTGCTTCCACAAAGCATTCTCCCCAGTCTTATACACCGGCTCTGGCCATGTCAGAATGTGCTCCTTGTTATTGTACTGCATATGGTCAGAAATTGCATGTACCACAAATCTTAGTTGGTCGCATACATCTTAACGATGGGAGTTGGGCCCTTGAATGCACCGGACGAAGAGAAGACATCATCCTTGCTCTCTAGCATCATGAAGAAAGAGGGTCGAAATGGAACTCAACTGGGTAGTAGATCGATTTAAGCGAGTCTACATGACCATAAAGAGGTTTGATTGTACGTGTAGACTCATACGACCATCCCCTTCAACTTTGGATTCACGCGAGAGCCTGAGAGGGGTTTTGAAGGTCTAAAATCACCCTTCTTTGATCAAAATCAGGCCAAAAACAGACCCTAGAACACAAAGTCAGACCAAAGGGGCTTTGGTAGTGATCAAGAAGGCCATGGGGGCCTTCACAACATAGCAGCAACCCCTAAGGGGCCTTGGCGACACTGGCATGAGGGCTAAAGAGGCAGAAGCAGAGGCCATAGGGAGTCAAGGTAACATCGATGAGGGAGCTGCAATGCAGCAGCAACTCCTCGGGGGCTAGGGCGGTGGCGGCACTACTAGCCGTAAGAAGAACTGACGATGTTGCAGCTTGCAGCTGGCCTTAGGGAGCAGAGTGGTGTAGTTGGGGACCTCCTTGGTGCTTTGTACAGCACGTAACATAGAGAGAGGAGGTAGTGGGGGGTATGGCACGGGGTACGAGAACTCCGGTGTAGGATTGTCGTTCTAATGCCATGTGGAGAGAAACGAATGAATTGTTTAGTCGTGAGGCCCTAGGGTTCTCTTATACAAAGGGAAAGCTTGTTTAAGCAAATTACATTATTGACTGAAAGAAAAGAAAATAGAAATATGGAAAGATAAATAACACTCAACATAATATTATATTTGTATTTGTTGAATATTGGATTTTAGTTATTTGTATTTGTGTTCATATTTGCCAAATGGAAAAAATGTGGCCATAATACAAACCGATGAAGATACGAACGAATACAAATTTCATCCATACATGGGACCAGTTGCTAAGGAAATGTTAGGGGTTGCATCTAGGTGATGACGTAAAATTCTAAAGAAGAGAGGGGAATTTGTGGTATGAAACACCAATCAAGGGTCGTTGCTTTTTATACCATATGGAATTCAATATTTAAATATATTTTTTTGAAAGAAAAAGGACACGCACCGTATAGGTGTATGCCCAAAATTTTTTTAATATTGTCCCTCTTTATATAGAGAGAGAGGCTAAGGTTATTGTGATTACAAAAGAAAAGAAAACCAAATACATAAGTGATACAAAGGAGAGGAACTCGATCCCTAATGCTCAAACCCTAATAACGACAATAAGACCTACCAAATACATAAGTGATACAAAGGAGAGGAGCTCAATCCTAAATGCTCAAACCCTAATAACGACAATAAGACCTACTATGCTTTATAACAACAATTGATGGGCAATTAATTATATACATATTCAGGGACCAACAGAACATTACAAGCAAAGTTGGAGAAGACGCAATGGATATATAGCCAAACAAAGTAGGATCGAATTGGCAATGGGCATATCAAACATATGATTGGTGTGACAATGATAGATTACAAAATGAGATAAATTCATCTAAGATAATTTCGACGTGTAAAGAAAATCCTCTAATGCTCTAGTTTGAATGTGTGAGAAGTGAGAGACTGAACCTTGTAAGAGAGGTCAAAGACAATAAAAACAAGTTAAAATGGTGTTCATAAAAAGAATATAGCGTTTTTTATCTAAGCCATGGTATAACCCAACTATGATTTGTTTCAAAGCAAGGACTCCATTTATTTGACCCATTCAAAGTGGGAAAAAGGTTGTTATTGTTATTTAAAATCATCTATAGCATCCACAAACCCTCCACGAGAGCATTTACTAATGGAGGCAACGGAGCATCAAAAAGGGTGAACTCCTCCATAAAATGCCAGAAATGCATACAAAATGCACACAAAAAGCACGGAACCCCATCCCCGCTCAGCAATACATAAAGGATCTGAGACATCAAGGTGGAGGTCACTACTCACTACCCCCACCCCCCAACACACACTGCAATACCTTATGTGCCTCTTCCCACACACAGCAACACCTTATGTGCCTCTTCCAAGGATGAAAACTCACCACAAGCACCCCAACCAAGCACAAGTCCGGCACCTAACAAGTCAACACAAAGTTATCCATGAGCAGCACCCACAATAAGCATGAGTTTGGCAACAAACAACACCCAACATATTCCAAACCATATTTAGAGTCGATAACTGTAAAGAGGATGTATGTGCATAACCAGACACCTTCCCATGATAAGTAACTCTTTGATAAACAACCATGGCACCACATGCATAACATCGTCCGACCGCTTTATATGCAAGATAAGCATGTGTACTTTCAAAAATGTACTTCTAAGGCAACAAAATCATAGCACATCCTTCCTCAATCCTTCCCTTCAAGACCCAGTATCAATTATGATCCAACGGAAATCGTTCCTTGTAACATTCAGAAAAAAACCGACATAAAACGGATAGTTTGGATCAGAAAAAAGGGAAAGTTTGACTTTGATATCAAATTTCCAGTAATCCAACAAACTGTTTCAGCAGTAGCACCCTTTACACCAAACAAATAAAATTTATTTCTTAAGGGGGTCAAAGGAATGAGAACCCAAAAATTTTAGATTATAACAATATTGAGGAAACAGTAGAGGGAGCCATTAGATGCTATTTGTGTGATGTGCCAAACTCACATCAGAGAATCTACCACTACGCCCATCAATCCTAGAGATAATGCGCTGATCTTTGGATATCAAGACCTTAAGACCAGCAAACCAGACCTCAGCTTCGGCTTTATCTTTGCAGATCTATGATCAAAATAGAACATAAAAGACAATTAGCTAGCCAAATAACATAAATAATATTTTCAGAAAACACTAGATCGAGAGATCGCACAGGTAATTCCACACACCAGATCAAGAGATCGCTCGCCATTATTATAGATTAGAGAAAATGAGAGATAATCCTTTTCTGGGCAAAAATATCTTCGGAAAACAGGCTGCATTGGAGTGAAAAAAATGCTGTAAGTAGTGAGCTTTGGTTTTGTTTAATCCAACTACAGACAGAATTTAGCACTTAGCAGATCATGACAAGCAAAAAGAATGGTGAAAGACAACCAGTATAAATGGGGATAAACTCACAGTTCTCTGACCAGGAACAATTTGAGAAACTGATCCTAATTTAAGATTCCTTTCCTCTTTGCGAGAGTACCAAATCAAGGTTGTTTCATCCTGCAAAACAAATTAAAAGGACTGTGCTATATTTCACACTTAAAATCAACAGGATAATAAGCTACAGTTCCAAGCAGTATATCTGAAACAATAAAATAACGAAAGACTAAGCTGATTATTTCCACTGAAGAATATGGAAGCAAAAAAGAAAAAATAGTATTAACACAACATGTACCACAACCTATATCTCATTGGTCCCATCTGTATGGGTAAAGAGATAATGAAAATCCCCAAAACCAGTACCTGCAATTGCCATCTAACCTATCCAGGAAATGTGCCTATTACCTGTCTTTTAACTTTGTGATGAATGGATACATCATGCAGAAACAATATTTTTTTGTGCTGACTACTGCACTATTCAACAGCATAATGGATCCCATGGAATTTTACTGTAAACATCGTACTACAATGCACGATTATCAAATAGGGATTTAAAACAGGGCCAACTATGAGTCTACTCATGCAAACCTGGGTTTGTTATAGTTTTTTTTATGAAGAAGAGGGTGATCTCCCATTGTGGGTCAGCGCGTAACCGTTTCCATTAATAGAAAATTAGATTACATTATGGTGAGAGCCAAAGTTGGTACAGAGATTTACAATGACAAACTACATTCTCGTAACGGAACGACTGGTTGCTGAAGATCACATCATTCATAGCTTTCCAAATGCACCACAGAGCCGCAAACGGTCTGGCACAGTCATCAGTGGAGCTACTCCCCACCATCCTAACAGACCACCAAAAAGCCGTCATCCCACTCGTGTCAGCCCAGTCGCAGCCAATCTTCCCCCACACCTGTGCCGAAGAAGGGCATCCGTCTGGATTTGTTATAGTTAAACCAACCAATCTCTCCATTCTTGCAGTGGTTGCGTTAGGTAGTCGACGGCCAGCGTAAAAAATAGTCGAATCTTTCAACATGGATTTGACCAAGAATCCATGTAGCCGACCCTACTTGTAGTGGGAGAAGGCTTAGTACATTTTATTTAAACCAACCAATCTCCCACCCCACGAGTATCTAGTTGAGTTGATTCAGTAACTTAGGTGATAATCAAGTCAAACAAGGTTTCCCCATTAGCTAACTTCAAGAATGGTAAAATCTTGTTTACGGGCACACTACTCTAACCAACAAAGCTCCAGAACATAGTACTACTAACGTTTATGCACAACAAGGCGACACAAGCAAAAGATAATAGCAAAAATTATATATATCACATTTCAGTGTGCATATATAATTCAGTTTACTTATCCATTTGACATAAAGATAACATTATGGCAAAAGCAAATTATATGCACTTTCATTTTTTCAAGGAATAAGATGATGGAAAAAGTGGTTGTCACCCTTAAAATTGAGAATAATTTGAGAGCGTTAAATCAATTTCTATGCCCTTTCAGCATCCATATTAAAAGCAATTGGTAATACAAATCACTTGTGAATATGACACGTGAAAATATCATGTATACTAACAATTCGTTCAACTTACCCTACTCGTTGAAAAATGGTTCATTTAACTGGTATTAATGAATAACTCATACGACTGATAATACATATTACACCCACAACATGTTTTGTAATCTAAAAGTATACCACGTTATTTGAGATAAACAACAACCATCAAACATTTTTCCAATTTTAAATAAATATTATTCGATATGGACAAATGAAACTGAAAACGTCCAACAGGATAATAACAATGCCATGTTTTTATGGGAGGGAATAAAAAAAACTCACTGGAGATAGTCTAAACGGGCAAAGTTTGGGCTTCCCTTTTCGACTATACTTGATAAGAGATGATCCTTTTTTCAAAGCAACAAGTGCCTATAAAAATAGGAGAGAAACATTAGGTCATTTACTCAATAGAGAATTAATGAAATACGAACTATTCTTAAGGAGTAGATGTGAAAAAACAACGAATTTCTTTTCAAGAATGTGATAATCATGCATTATGCATATCCAAATTACATTTTTATTTATATTTGTTATCATGTTAACTGAGGTCACTCGAAGGTGGATTAAGGAATAGCAACCAAAAAACCTATATGCAAAATTCAAGACCAAATTTAAGCTACGTCACCTGAAGGTGGATTAAATTCTTCGTCTAACAGGAGAAAATTTCTTATTCTTATTCATTTCTAATATTAGTGAAATGCAAGATTTACCATGTAATTTAATATGATAGGCAACCAAAATCAGCATTGTAATTTGGCATATTGTCCGTTTCATGTGCTTTTCGTTGCAGGTTATTTGCAATGGATTTGCACTTGCGACAGAGTTCTATTATTTTTTTAATGCAAAAGAGAGGGAAATACTCCCCAGGTGTTTGCCCCATATATTAATAGAATAAGATAAAAGACCTTACAACAGCCGGGTCTCAAGTATAGATCCAGGAAAAAGAGTTACATTGTCAACATAGAACCTATCCGACAGAAAAATGGCCATGTTCCACGACATCCAAATCGTCCAAACGGTGGAAAAAGGGCGCAAGAGCTCCTCCATGGACCGGAATTGGTTCGCCACAAGCGAGCTCCAAAACCAAGTGTGGGAGGAGTTATCAATCCAGTGGACATTCGTAGCAATCCAAACATCACGGATGCAGGTGCAGGATTCGAAGAGGTGGTCCAGGTCCTCATTGTCGTTCCCACACAAGGAGCAAACAGTGTCGTCCCCATGGACCAGCACCGATCTTCTGACCTTGGTCAGAATCCGATCCCGCATATGTAGCCATAGGAATATCTTCAGCTTGAGAGGGACCTTTAAAACCAGATCAAGTTGCAGTCACACTCCAAGATGCCCAGATCAAACGTCACGCTGGAGGACAACTCCTTATAGGCCTTCCTACAGTGAAACAACTGTCACTCCACACTTAATGATCGCAGCTCTCAGACGGACCAGAGCAGTCTGCAATCATCTCAGACGTACGTAGCAACTCATCAAAACTTTGCTCCAAAAGAAGAGACGAAAAACACAGAATCCATTGGTTGTAAACCCAGGCGTCCTTATCAAGCACCTCGCAGTTCCCCGCCAATGAGTACAAGCACAAGAAGGCCTCCTAATAGTGGCCCTTTGCCGGACCAGTTGTCCTTCCAAAATATGAAAGAGTCCCCATTCCCTAGGGTTGGACGAATTCGTGAAGGGATCTAACTAGCAACCATGCATATTCCTTTTGAAAAAGCCGACGAAAGGTGATGGGAAGAATCCCCCATCGACGGCTGAGCCCAAATGTCATAGGTCTCTAATGAATCTGCAGGGAAGGTCCTCCCAGCCTCCCACAAATGAGCCACCCACTTCAGCAAAATCGTCTTATTCATTTCCTTCGGTCTGTGAACGCCAAGACCCCCCCTGATCCTGTGGTAAGGTAATCGTCTCCCATTTCACCAAGTGAATCCATTTCAATTGCATGATATCTATTCCCCAGAAGAAGAAGAAGCAATACGTGCAAACTTCCATTCGCTTGCAAATACCCACAGGTAGAATCAGGACAAAGATGAAAAATATAGATATGGCAGCAAGAACCGCCTTCAGTAGCATCAGTTTGCCTCCACAGGATAGACACGAGGCCTTCCAACCCGCCAGCTTGCGCTAAAGCTTCTCGATCATCGGCGTTGTTGCAAAAATCGACCGACTAACCTGATTAGTTGGTCCGATTATTCGACTCAGTTAGATAGCCGAGTCGACTAGGCCAAATCAAGCCTTAGTCGGGTAGACTCAATAAATCAGTCGAGTAGTCGGGTTAGTCGGTTGACTACTCCGCTGATTTTTGCTTAGAACTTTTATTTGCTGAAGGCTGAGCCAACATGGTTGACCCGGTTAGGGGCTTAATGTTTGACAGTAAGCCCCCACCAAACCCTTGTTTCTCACGCACAATACCTCTCCTCCTAGACATCTCTCCTTCGCATCTGCTTATGTGTCTCCGGGCTCCTCTCCTCCGACTCCGGTCAACGGAGCCTCCACCTCCGTGTCGCCGACACCAAGGGCGGTCCCAGCTCCCTTTGACGTGTTCCTCAGAGCCTCTCCAGCCACCAACAACACCAATCTAGGTTAGGGTTTTTTTTATTTTTTGCGTTTTTTTTTCTTTTTTAACTGTTATTTGTTGTCCTACCTTATTTTGTAGTTACTCTACCTTATCTTGGTAAGATTTCATATTTTTATGTATCTTTTATGTGTCTTATCTTGCTTGTAGTTGTTTTATCATGTATCTTTCATGTTGCAATTGTTGTACCTTACAAGATTCCGTATTTTATTGTTGATAATCATGCTTGCAGTTGCTTGTAGTTGCTTTATTAATTTCATAGGATGTTTGTTCATAGGATGCCTAGTAGCTTTGTGTTTATTATTCTAAATGTGGTATGTCAAATGATCAAACTCATGTCAATAAATGTAGATGAGGATGAATGACTTGTGTCACTTGCTTCTTGAATTATTTTTATTTTAACATGTTGTATTTGTTTTTTAACATTAGCTTGTGTTATGTAGCAAACATTTTGTTCTTAACTTGCTTCATTTTTTTCTTTTTTTGCTATAATTTCTTCTTTTTAAACTCTTATAAATATGAAAATAACTAAATCTATGCATATATATATGAGAGCATGTGTATTAAAATTGATTTAAATATTTAAAATTAATTAAAATTTTCAAAATCGACTAATGTCTGGCTAAATCCGATTAATCTCCCAATTGTCAATTAATCCTTAGTCAATGACCCGGCCGACCAAGTACTGAGTACCAACTTCTGTTGTCTACAACCTAGTTCACTGGTGCCCAGTCCGTGTGAGTCAACCTGTCACAAGGGGAAGGCCAAGGTACAGTAGGGGTAAAGCCATGCACGAGGTGTCAATGACCCCAGCACACTCCTCAACTTCCAACTCAGAGACCCAAAGGGCACAAAAGTAGACTTTATTCTGTTCACCACCAAACCAGAGAGCTCATCAAAGATGTCCAGCAGGATGCTTATGGCACTGACCTCTGTGCATCCAACCTTGATGAAATGGAGATATCCCATATAGTAAAGCATGTGGTTATGCCCCTTTACACCCAGTATTGCAATAGTTGGCAGACTAATCGGTCCTACTATGAGGTGTGGGGGGGCTCTGACTGAATAACCTTTAGTCAGCCAATAGTCGACCTAACCGAATAGTCGGTCCAATTATTCAGCCAACTGGTAGTTAATTGCTAGAATTTTTGTTTTTTAAAATTCGCAAGAATTATCATTTGTCATGATATTATCAAAAATGTCATAGCTCTGTATATGTATGTTGTTAATGGATACTTTTATCTTGGATTCATGTTGATTGATGATAATATATGTAAAAATATATAAGAATATATGTATTAAAAATCATTTTAAATTAAACATAACTAAAAAATATAAAAGTGAATAATTCAGAATAGTCGCCCGAATACTGATTATTCTCTGTTCAGTGACCCCTCCAATTGAATACCGAAGACCGACTTCTGCAACATTGTTTACACCACATGTGCAGTCATGGTGGCAAGCACATCCATCGCAAGAACAAACAGAAGTGGTTCGATGGGACATCCCCGATGAACAATGCTTCTCTTTAGCTGAAAGAAACCATCTGGTGCACATTCACCAATACCTAGTAGGAAGAGGTAGTAACGCATCTCTTCATCCAATATATCTGTCTATGGGAATCCGCACTTTGCCAACACCGATCAAAGGAATGACAATCAACACAATCGTAGGCCTTAGAGAAGTCCACTTTCCACAGCAACCCCTTCACCTCCCTTCTCTTCCAATCACCAACCATATCAGATGCCATGACAATGTGAATGCGAGGACGAGTTGGAGGATGCAGACCACATCTTCTTTGGTTGCAGGTCTTCGGCAAAGGTTTGGGAGTCTTTGGGGCTTCCGTGGGTCCGGGCATCCGATGCGGAACAGTTTTGGAGGTCGATTCGTGGGGTCGGCCTTGGGTCTTCCGATGATGTCTCCAAGCCTCTTGCCGCTCTATGGGATATTTGGCTAGGTAGGAATGATACAATTTTCAAGGGGCAGCGATTTTACTTTGAAAATGTTATTGCCCACTGCAATGCTTTGTACAATTTTTGGTTATCAAACGGATGTACCCTATGCTCTACTAATGAATGCTTTGGTGTGGTGACTCCCACCTCGGGAGGGCTCCCTCGTTATCCTACTCAAAAAAAAGCAATCAGGTATGAAGGTCATCTGCACGGGCGTAACCAAACTCTTCAGCATAGAACTCAATCGGTACGACAGGACCTTTGCAACAATCAGATCCACCGCATTGGACAAGGCTATGGAGCGAAAGTCCTCAATTCTATTTGCACCCACTTTCTGGGGCAGGAGGAAAAGCAGTGCCTTGCATTGTTGTAAAAGTCGGCTGATTGGGCTGATTAGTCGATCCGACTAGTCGAGTAGGTGGGGTAGCCGACTCGACTAAGCCTAGTCAGCCATTAGTCAGTCAACCCGACTAACCATGCCGACTATAAGCCAGACTTTTACATAGAGATTATTTTTTTATTTTTTCGATTTTTTTTAAAAGCAAACAAATTGTAGTATGCTTAATGTTATATTTAAAGACAAGTACTTCTTTTATTTCATTATGATAGTATAGGAAATGTACAAATCAATGTAAATGTATAAGAATATGAGTATAAAAATTGATTTATATTTTTAAAATAATTAAAAAATTCAAACCGACTAATGACCGACTAAATCTGATTAGTCGTCCAACTGTCGATTAATCCTTAGTCAGTGACCCTGTCGATCGAGTACCGACTACCGCTTTCTGCAATTTTGGTGCCTTGTTGACCCTTTCAAAATCGTGGTTAGCCACCACAAACTCGCTCATCACCGTCATCAAGTCTTCCTGAACAACATCTTATAACTCCTTGTAGAACATCGGGAAACCATCAAGGTCGGTGCCCCCTCTGCATTCAGCTCGCACACTGTTGTCTTGACTTCATCCAATGAAAATCCTCTAACAATCACAATCTGTTAGTCGTGCGAGAGAGTGCAAGCCCCCTCGCCAAGCCATCTTTATCCTTCGTTGGGCATCTTGCGGGTCATGCGGTGAAAGTATTGGATAATAGCCATGCCGACCTTGCGATCATCCTTTTGTATCTCCCCCTCCACCGAAATGTTATGGATGAAGTTGTGACGATGCCTCCCATTTGCCACTACATGAAACAATCTAGTGTTTACATCCCCCTCCTTGATCCATGTTTGCCTAGATCTCTACTGCCACTCCACCTCTTGCATCGTGTCCTCCAAAATGATGTGTTGGTTCGCATCTCTCTCCAATAGCTCCAAACGAGATTGCTCCCTAGTGCCCTTCCTTTTGTCCATGTCAACAATCACCGTCTGCAATGCACAACAACAGGCAACGCAGCTCTCACTGTTCACCTTCTTGAACTCGCTGAGTCTCTTTTGGATTGGAGCGCATTCAACTTAGAGAAGAGGCGACGAATTGTCGACCCCTCCCCCTCCTACGACATCTAGAAGTCCTTCACCATCTCTCTGAATCCCTCCTCTAAGAGCCACGACTTCTCAAATCTAAAAAAGAGTGGAGGAGTTCTCCTCCCGAATATCCATAAGGTCAACGTGTGATCTAATCTGGAACGAGAAGACCTGAGTCAACAGAAACTTCGTCATCGGCCCCATAGAAGCAAGGAACCTATCCAATCTACACCTAGAGCAGGAACTACGCCAAGTGTAGGTGCAATCCAGTACGTCCAAAACATCGAGATGGAGATCGTTCACAATGACCATGAAGTCAACCAACCCCATATCATGCCCCCACTGGACTCTGGTCAATTCGCAGAAAGAGAGTGGTGTTGAAGTTGCCTCCAACCAACTAACCAAAGGGAAGAGGTAGACCTCAGATTCGCCTAAAGTTGCGTCGATGATCAGTTGGACCATATGCATAGGAGATCGCAATGGAAGACCTCATCCTCTTGTCCTTCAATAACACCAAGATCACATAACTGCCCAACAGCTCAACCTCGCAAAGAAAGAGGTCCCCACACCTAGCAACATGTAACTCGCCAGTACTGCCAATAGTTGGTAAAGCTCTATACTTCGAAAGATAAGTCCCCCAATCGAAGACTACAGATGATTCATCCAAGAATGAATCTTCATCTCTTGTAACAATATGATATCCCATGTCATTCTGAGAGAAGGTGCTTCATCGCCCCTTTCTTTACTGGGTCTTCCAGACCTGTGACATTCCATGAGATGAACTTCATTGATCAACAATCATTTTCCCTGAATGTGGAACCCCTCGATCCCTTGTTATCGCCTCACAGAAAGGGGCATTAAGCCCAGGAGCGCTGACTGTAAGCTCAATCGATGGTTAGGGGGACATCACGAGTTGCGCCCATGGTCACTTCTGGACGTAGAAATTAATTATGCATAATCCCTTTAACCGTAAAGGGGATATGGGGTGCATGGTGTGGCCTTCCTTCTTCTTTGACTTCTTCACAGCCCTCAACACAAGGCTTTGCCAAATCTCGGTCTGGGTCGATAAGCTCCATCTAGGCATATGCCCACAATCACATCTCCCCAATGTCACGAAAGGAAGAGCTTCCAGTGCCAGAGTAGGAGCTGGAGTCACTTCCCTTGCCGACTCACCGGATTGCAACCACCGGTAGGAGAAATAACCATAGGAGATGACCATAAGCTAGGCAAGAATGGGCTCCAGGACCACAGGCACCTTCAACCACATCGGTGACGATAGCTTCAACTCGAATCCGGGCACCCTGAGAATAGTGCGCACCGCAAATTGGCCCATCAAGCACTCACGATACTTGGGAGAGAACAATGAGGTCATCTCCCCCTCCCTCGCAGTATGTCCTTGCTCTCCCGCTTCATCCACATCCATCGCTGTCGACCCCTCTTCCAACTGCGACTCCGACAAACCCATCGGTGATCTTAGAGCAGTATCCAAGTCCGATGGAGGAGGCGGTAGTACCAAAACCTAGACCAGGAGGTAGAAGTGTTGATGCCCCACCAACATGGTGTGGGTAAAGGATAGTTTCATTGCTTTTTGTCGGTACGTTCCTTTTTAAAAAGTTATTTGTTACCGTGTTAACTAAGGGAAGAAGCTGGTAGAATGAGAAACAGAAGACAAGACTTGCAAATGCAAAATTTCAAGCCGAATGCAACAGATTTAATCCACCATTACCTGAAGGTGGATTAAATGTCATCTACTAGAGGGAACTTTCCACATTCTTATTCAAATCTAATATAAATCAAATGCAAGATCTGCCAAAATATGATAATATTGTTTGTTTCGTGTTCTTTTTAGAAAACATCTGCAAAAGCAAAGTTCTATTTTTTATAGAAAGAGGGTGGATTCCTAAGATGGGACCAACACAAAATTATATTAACCCAAAATCGGCTATACAAAGTTCTAGAAAGATAAAAGGGCCATGTAATTAAAAGATTTGGCGCTCAGAAAATTGATTCATTCCTAGCGCACCAAATTGACCAAAGTAGAGCAACAACAGCAGAAGCGTCCTCCTGTGAATTACCACATGTTGATCTAATGGAGCTCCAAAAAGACAAGTCGTCCGCATCCCAAGCCACGAGATAGTAGCTCCCTTCCACACCGAAGACGAGGTCCTACGCCCAAAGAAGAGATGATCCATGTCCTCTTGTTCAAGTTTGCATCTTCCGAACATCACATCCCATGTGTGCATCAACTTGTCTCTGTGCATCTTGGTTAACAACCGACCATGCCTCGCAAACCAAAGAAATACATTGATGCCTTTTTAAATAATCATGTGTGGTATTCAACATACTAATGAAGAGGTGATATGCATTTTTATCGAAAACGTACCATCCTCCCAGATGAAGTGATTCCTATCGCCAGTGATGCCCTCAACATCTAACAAGTCACCACAAAGGTTGTGTAGTCGTTCAACCTTTGTTCAAAGAAGGCAGAAAAGAAAGATGGACTCCATGTGCCTGCCGACCAAACATGACAGAGCAAAGCGTTTGGATCATCTGCAAAAAGGCACGGGTACCTCTTCTTCAGCAGACTCAAACCGATCCATTTGGCATTCCAAAATCGAAATATCTCTCTGTTGCCCACCACCGGTCGAACAAAGTCCCCCCACATCGATAGAATCCGAGTAATACCCTGCCAAAGAGACAAGGGAAGACATATGACACTCTCCTGTAGCGAGCTGCCAATGTCATAGATACTCCTCAAAACCTGGCAAACCAGATCCTCCGCACCTCCCCACAATCTATGCACTGACTTTGCCAAAAATACCTTGTTGATACAATCCAGCTTCAAGGCCCCTAAACCGATATCCCTTCTTACGGTTGTAACAGTACCCTAGTCCACAAGGTGCACTCCCCTACTTGAATGTTGTCCGTCCTACCAGAAGAAATGCCTCATCAAGGTCTCCAATCTCGACCGCAAACTTGATGGAGGCAATCTAATAGAAAAGAAAATCACCAAAATAGCATACAGCACATGCATAAGGAGCACCAACTTCCCAGCTCTAGATAGCAACCTCGCCTTCCACCTAGCCATCTTGCTCTCCAACCTGTCAAGCACTACCTTCCAGCCCGATAAGCGCAAACGGTCGGCTACCAATGGGAGGCCCAAGTAGGTGACTGTGAGTAATCCACCCGGGTAGCGAAGAACTATACATACCTCCTGAGCTTTCGTCTGAGACAGACCAAAGATGATAATCATAGACTTTTCCTTTTTAATCCAAAGGTCAGAGATATCACCAATTATGTCCATAATATTGGAAGCCAACCTCGCATGGTCCAGCTCCTAATCAAGAAAAATGATGGTTTCATCTATATAATGTAGGATAGAAATCGAGATATCATCCCTCATGTAACCCATACATAGTCCATTATCCATGGCCAATCCCATCATCGTTTTCAAAGCATCTTCCACGATCACGAAAGGGTGCAAATGGGCAACCTTATCATCGCACCCTACGTTGAGGTTGAGAGAATCCTCCCTCCGGTCGACCATTCACAAGCACCACGTATGAGGTCATCGTGATACATCGCTTCACCCAAGCAATCCAAAGGTAAAGAAAACCCCTTTTCTAAAGAGAAGAACATAGAAAATGCCATTCCACACACTTGTATGCCCTGGAGAAGTCCACCTTCCACAGGACACCTCTCTTTTGAGACCTCTTCCAATCCAGCACCATCTCTAACGCAAGAACCTAAGTATCAACTATGGGCCTCTTAGGAACAAATGCAATCTGTTCAGGCGATATGATGTCGTCAAGGATGCCCACCAAACGAATTTCCAAGACTTTGACAATGATGAGATATATCGTGTTAGAGAGCACAATTGGCCTGAAATCTCTGACACTAGTGCCCCCCACTATTGTCGATTGAAATATCTTCTCTTGCTATCTCACTACCCAACGGAGAGCATCCACCAACATCTTTGAGAGGGCCACTAGCCTCATACACAAACCCAAGCAAAGGGGAATTGATTTCAAGCCCTTCCCCGACCGTTCAAGGGTGTGGCACACGGCCAACCACTAACGTCGTCTGCAATCCTTCGAAGAAAATCTTAGATACCATTTCCCATAGCGCCAAGGCAGGAAAGAAAGAGCGAAAGCGGCCCCCCAGGAAACCTAGTAGCCCTGACCATCTACTCCAGAGAGGATTCTTTCTCTTTCAAGGGCTAGCTAGAGCAACACCGCCTCAAGGCAATAGCCCCCTTGACCCCAACGCATTCTGCAACATGCACTAAAGCACTAGGCTAATTGAGACACCTAACTAGGATTGAAATTTCTCGATTGAGGTGGGTGATGGGAGGCGTGTTGTCACAACAAGGAGGTTGGCCTCCATTCTTCCAATGGCGAGTAGCGCAAGGGAGTCGTGAGGTTCCCACTTCGTGGCATGCAGATTCATGTGTTTGCTTCAAATGTTGTGGTCGAGGTCTGTAGGAACGCGATTGTATGCTTCTCATGTGGAGGTATAGGCCATCGTAGATTGCATTGTCCAGGGAAAGCATGGGTGTGGATGTTGCCTAGCAAGAAGGAAGCGATCATGTAAGCCCAATGATCGTTGTATCACAATGCGTGTCGATTGTGGAACGCTTGATGGCTAGGGTTCTAGTGGGTGTTTGTCGAGACTCCAAGGAGTGTCTTCATATAGCTATAGCCGATATTGGCGTGAAGATTGGGCCAATGTTTGGCGGCGACGTCATCCTTTTGAAGCACATGGGGGCTTTCCAATGAAGAAGTTAGTGCTTTAATACGTGCTGAGAAGGAGGGACTTATCGTTTGGAGGTAACCTACCCTTTGTGATAGCGCATCCCATCCCTGGTACCACAAGATTCTGTTGTTAAAAGAAATGGCATGCCGTGCTAGTGATCTCAAAACTGTGAAGAACTTGGTGGGAAGCTTTGGAAAGGTTATTTCAATCCTGAGATACGGTTTATAACTTTATAGAAAGGTGAGGATGTGCATGTGAAGATCAGGTTTGCCTCCAGGGTGAGCTCCTTGCCCTTTGAGCTTCTTTTGTGGATTGGTCGAGCTTCACTCCTAGTGGCAATCGAGAAGGTTCGGTTCACCGTGGCTAGAGATGCTAGCAATGGTCCCTCGCTGGCGCAGAACTCCAGTGGAAGCAGTAATGTCGGAACCATTACGCTTCCGCTGCCTTTTCATCAGGAGGAAGCACGTGACTCTGCTGCGACGGGTTCTAGATGCATCGACGGATAGGCAGTAGGAGGCCCGAGTTGGAGGCTTATTCGTATCCTTCACTCGGATCTCGTGGTTCGGATGCACTTTGCTCGGAACCTCTTCCATCGGGTGCAGATCAACCTTTTGGGCGATGCCTCTTCGAAGACTCTCATTGGATCCCTCTCGGCACCATTTTAGCGGATCGGAATCCAATTTTATATCGAAAAAAGTAAAGTTTTGTTAACTATAAAGCATTACACCAAAGGGACCCCTTGTTCACAAGAGTTGCAAAGGCTCACTGGATCCCTCTCCAATTGTGGTTGGTTGGAACATTGATAATTTGGCTAAGAGGATGATCCTCTGAATTATAATTATACATGGCCAATATGCAGGCCGGGTCGGACCATAGACTGAGACGAACGGGACAATATGTTGACTTGATAGCATTTCATATTCCAATCTATTTTGAATGTTAGCATTTACTATTGAATAAAATTATTAACCAAATCCAATAAATGAGTGGACTCGATGAGTCAGAATTAAGATCGTTACAATGTCCCTATATTAGACCCACTTAAATGGTGTGGTGGTAGTGTAGTGTGCCTACCACCGAAAAGACCAGGGTTCAAATCCCATCTTGTGAGGGTTGCATTAGGTACAACCAGCGTAAAAAATAGTTGAAATTTTGGCATAGATTTGAGCAAGAATCCATGTAGCTGACCCTGCTTAGAGTGGGAGAAGGCTTTTTCATTTTTACAATGTCCCCTTATACCACTCTATGATGATGACTTGATTTACAAGTGAAAACTTCTGGTCGTAATGAATGTTTAAATACATTAGAACTTAGGTCTTAAGATGAACAAGTTATTTCATTCCTGCTCGTATGAGGATCAATTTGTGATTCATAAGGACTTCCTAAAAGACTCATTCCCTACAATGTATTTTGACATCCCAATTGCAGTCATACAAAAAGGCAATGCCATCCTCTACCCTCCTGTCGACAAGATATGGATCACTACTTTGTGGGTAGAAAGCGAGGGTCTACTCATTTGATGGGCAATTCCACCTCCTCAACTCGTTTGTCTCTCTTAGAATTGTATACCCGATACCATTATGTTTGGCATGGAGGGATCCCCCTTCAAAGTGCGATGAGAAGGCACCTTTGGCTTTTGGAGGACTAGGACGGTATAGAGGAAATGTCTCTCTTTTAGGAGAGGGATCTTCAATCAATCAAACATGACATTTGTTAGACAACACCTCTATTTCGGTCTCTTGCATAAAATCCAAGTGCATCTGTAACGACAAGTTCTAAATGATTATGGCCCTCTCATATGACTTCCCTAACTGAATACACATTTTGAAGGATCGTCGTCATGCTACCACTATAATTGTAGGGCAACCATCCAATTTTGCTAGTGGAGATCCACCAACAACTCACACTCCTTGAGGCACAAATGTGAGGCAACTGTATGATGAAGATTTCTCGCTCACACATCAGGTAAGCCAAAAGGCAGATTCAACAATGGTCCGTAGGCATACTTAGCTCTCTTTGACAAGTGAGACCATACCACCAATTTCCATGCCTTTGCAATCCACACCCTGGAATTCCCTTGAGGCCCTTAAAAATTTTTTTGAAAGCCAAAAATGGGGAAACACGCTTAGGTTCCCGCCCCACTATATTAATTAATTAATAAGAAGCAAAACAGATTACAAGAGCCATGAATATTGCTTGTAATGATAACAAACATTCTCACAGTAGAAACGCATCCCAGAGAAGAGTGAGGCATTGCGAGCAAGCCAAATGTTCCATAGGCCCTTACAATTCTCTCAAAAAATCAGCATCTATCTATCTCGGAAAAAGAGTGATAAGTCACACCTCATGTCCATGAGCCCCAGTCATTTGTCTCGAACAGAAATTGAACGAAATAGCACCCGCACTAAGCCTTGGGCACTATTATATAAAAGAAAGGGAATATACAGTGATAAGTTGCTTACGCTGATCCCTTTTCCATGGTCAACACCTCTAGTTTTTTTTTTACTTTTTTAGGGGGGAAATGCTTCAACTCAACGATTCTTACACCGGCCGCTCTAGAACTTCGCTATTAAAAAAACATCTCTGAAAATCCGTTGGACGAGTTTTTAGTCCGATAAAGTGGTCCAACTGCTCGATTTCAGTTCAAATATGACGCTCACGGGACTTCTCCGGGTACGCATTAGAGATTTCATGAGAACATGAATTCAAAAAAATAAAAATTTAAATAAAAGAAAAAAGAGAAAATTTAATACGAAATTGTCCAAACCATTCAGAACCGGAACGGAACAAAATAGAACCGGGACAGATGAAAAAATGGCGAAGTCGGGGGGATCGTGAGAAACCTGCTCGACGTCGCGCTCGGGGTTGACATGGCTAACAGGATCTGCCATTCCATCTGTAGTGGTGCAGGGAGGGGGGGCGCCGGAGAAGCATCAGGGAGCTCCGGGGACAGCCCCGTCCTCATAGATTACGGCGGTGCCAGTCGCGACCTCGACGGCATCCAGCGGCGCCGGCGGAATCGAGTGCGTCGGAGGGGTCGGCGGCGGACGGCCCCGATGCGCCGGGAGCCGGCGCGCGACGGCGGATCAGCAGCGCCGGAGAAATGGGGAGGGGAGAAGGGGAAAGCGGGAGGGGGGATCGCGGTGGTCAGGTGAGAGAATATAAGGGGGAGAGAGAGAGGGGGTGTGGAAGAGGGAAATTTTGGAAATCTTTGGGAACTGTGCTTTTGCCTTCGCCGTTTTGGGTGATTGTAGAGTCCTTTAGTTTGGGAGGAGTCGCGTGGAGTTTTACCCGAGCTATTAGGGATGTCACTTGATTAGGTTTGAGGCGGTATTACTTTTGTCAAATTCATATCTATTTATAATATCATTATTCATACTGTCTATTTGTTAAATGGGTAAATTCTAGCAGGTACCTATATACATGTCGGATACCCATTACTTAATGAGTACTCATATCTTTGACATGGTAAATCTTAAATTGTTTATAAATGTATACAAGATTTTCACATATGGACGAAATAAAGTGAGATCGTGTAATGCGGCAATTCATAAAAATTTGTAATATATAGAGAATATTAAATATTTATATATGTTAAGTGATTAACTCTTTTGTATTGATAGTTTTTATTTATTAAATATACAAAAAAATTAGTTGAATAAGAAAAAAATAGATGGAGATGAGAAAATTGAGTTGGATATTTATACATGTAGACCGATACATATTAGATATGAAATGGATTTGGATCTAATTTAATTAAAATGCAACACGCACATGTATCTTTATATATGTATATTTATATTTATATTTTATTCGGGTTTGGGGTGGGTTCGGGTTCGGGTACCCACAAGACATCCCAAACCCATACCCGCATGGGTAGTCAATTCAAAATCCAAACCCGTCCAAAATTAAATGGGACGGATTCAGGTCGGATACCCAATGGATAGGTCCAGATTAACATCTTGGTTTCTATATATGCCCAAAAGATGTGATATTCTACCCTTGGAAGGAGGTTGTATTCTGCCCTAACTAGTGCGAGTGACAATAGATTGCTTCTTGATGAGTCAAGTAACCAAATCTCAACCAAGAAGGTAATGTAGTCGGCAGTACACTTTTTGTTCTCAACTTAACTAACATCGTCACCATCAGATTAGGCACTCTACCTATGACAAAAATCATGATATTTCTCATGAGAATCATCCCATTATTGTTCCGGTCCTTTGATTTTTTGAACAATCATATGGATCTTTCTTTTACTTGAAAATATTTGTTTCTGCTTCTTATGTAATCCCATGATATATTATAAAATAGTTTGATATTGGTGTTGCCGTTTAGAAGTTAAAAATTACCCATTTCAGAACACATTTTATTCTATTGTTATAAAGCTTTCTAATATTGTAGGGCGCGTGCGAAAAGTTTATTGGATTTTTCCATGATCGACTAGTATATTTGAAAAAATGTTATTTGAAGAAACCCCATAAAAAATAGAACAATCGAATTAAAATTTCCAAAAAAATTGTTTTTATGGTAGTTTTATATTCTGAAATCAAGAGGTAACTTTTTATAATTTTTATAAGTATTTTGCGCACTTATAGCATTCATACTTTATTTTTTAATTGAAATTCGCCAAAAATCCATTAAATTTGCAAATATTACATAAAAATACTCCAAAATTTCTGTATGACATCTATTTTATTTTTCTTGTTATAGAATGCGTATAATCTTGCATTCTTCTCTCATTTTGTCAAAAACCTTGAAAAGCACAAAATCACTAAACTACAAAAAGAAGTTCATTGCATTTTCTCGTATTTTGAGAATCAAAACTTGGGTATATTTTATAGCTATCCATCTCCGATCCATATACTCTTCCTTATTTTTTTTATAGATTTGAAGTTCGTCATTCGAAGCAACGTGATAAATTATAATCTTTTAGTTAGCAATCTTGTTTCGAATGTATCATTGGTCATGAAAGATGACCGACCACCAGCATATCGCATCGCTTCTCATTTACATGTTTTTATGGTAGTTGAATGTGCATCTTCTTTTTTTTCAACATCCTACCAAGGACACCTCCCTCGTGCATCATATTTATTGTTCTTCTCTTCCCATAAATCTCTCATATGTTGGTACTGGACCCTTCTCACTTGTTCTCTCGTTGAAATCCATATAGCTCTCCTATGCTCAAACTAACCACTTGCCTCTTGGGTTAGGCATCTAGGCTTCTTGTAGATGACTAAAATGATAAGGCATGTGACGGATACCATCAACTAGTTCTTTGGCGATGCAATGATGTACCAATGGACATACCAACTCCTGATGGAGATGACGTCATTGTGGTTTATGAAGGGAGACATAATGAGATGAAGATGAGGTTCCATATACATTGGTTGTTGTGATGTGTCGCACCTCTAGCCACCGTGACAGGAATTCAGACGTAAATTTTAACTCACACATGATCTATGATTTCCACAACCAACTCATAAACTAATATTCGATACACACACACACGAAAAACTATATGAAATTAGAAGAAACAACTGAATTCATTATCATTAAACATATATTAAGTTCATGTCCAAAACAAGATATACAAGTATAAATATAGAAGTATAGAAAAGCTCTGAAAGCTATCTCACTAGTGTGTCCCTCAAAGAAAACAAAAAGTATTACTTGACAACTAAACCACTCAAAGCCTAAATGTGCAAAGTTTAAGCACGTCGAGGGAAGCTCTATCTCATCTCGGCGGTTAGGGTTGCAGTTATTCCTAGCTACTCATGTTGAGTCCAAACAAAAGGAATGTTATGAAAAATTACCCGACAATGAGACTAACGATAAAAGTTGGTGTAATTATTAACAAAGTAAATATACTCATGCTTTCAAGACGACGCATATGCATGTACTGCAAAACCTGCATAGAAAAGGCCACTCTAAGTTACATAGGGCCTGTTTGGTTGCAGGGTTGGGAAGGGTTGGGTCAACCCAACCCTTCCCAACCCTGCAACCAAACAGCACAATCCTCCTCACAGTTTACTATTCACAGGGGTACCCCTGCCCAACCCAACTCTGCCCAACCCTGCAACCAAACAGGCCCATAGGGTCACACATCTGGCGGATGTATTTACTTATTCTATATTTAGTTATGAATATTCTCATAATCGTCTCAAGCACGCTACGCTACAAATTGCAAGAGTTCACAACAATATAAGGCATAAAACGATATCCATTCCCAGGTCAGTTTCTTCTTGGGCGAAACCCCAAGTCCCCTTATTCATACTTGAATAGGATAAATGAATTCGCCATATCCCCATCTTTAGAATATTATTTTGGAATTCCTTTATGATGATAATAATAAACTATTTGATGCAGCCACACGTAGTGTTGTTTGAATATCAATTCCATGTATAATTCTGAAATAAAAAAAATGCTAAACATGCCACTTTACTACTTAATCAAGTTACTCAAGATAGTCAGCCGTCAAGGTGCAATGCTTGACCCAACTCGTTTGTTGGGGTGGTCTATGATTTCCCCAAGTGTTAAATTGAAGGAATTAACTATCGGTATAGTAAAGTAAATATCTTGATCAAAACAAAAGATAGAAGGTGCAACTGTGAGGATGTCTATTTAATCTGAGCGAGCCTATCGGACATTGCATGCTCCTCCAAGAGCTGAGAGAGGGTTGATACAGTGATTGTCGGATCTGACTTATCGGACATTGCATGCTCCTCCAAGACCAGGACTTAGGTGCCTCGACGAAAGCATGTCATCAAATGGTGTCATTGCTAGGGAGCGTCGGTTTGTAGAGCATACTTAGCTTATTTTACCATTATTCACTTTATATTGTATTTTTCTCTTTATTTCAATTTTTATCTAAGACTATTCTGACCATCTTCTTGTTTAAATTTGCAATGAGGGTCCGCTAATCGAGGGTGGATTTTGTTGGAGATTCTATGCACATGATAGCTGCACAGACCGATGGTTCTTTTCCCATAGGTAGGAGAGAGTAGTAGAGGACACAAGAAGCCGAGCAGACTTGTCTTAGTTTAAATTTAGTTTAATTTTGGTAAGAGAGATTTATCCATTTAATGTGTAACATGACCCAAACACTCGAAAACTTAGACGCTCACAAGTCCATTTCATCAGGTGATTGTGCACCTGGGGAACTTGACCGTTTTTTTTCATCATTTCATCATCTCCTATCTTTATTTGTCCTTATTTTCATCTTCTTTTTATTTGTTTCCCATGATTTATGTTTTTGGAGTAGAATGAGCCCTTAGATTTTAGGAGTGGATGTTCGGTTAATTAGGTCCAAAGCCCTAACTTCATTCTTATGCCTATAGTTTCACATTTGGATCTAGTCAAATCGAACAAGTTCTTCATGATAATAGATGCTCATATATTAGAATAATTTCCTTGTTGCATTGCATATAGTATAAATTCAAAATTTCTATCTTGCATTCCACGTGGAGAGATCTGGGAAGCACTGTAAGTCTTCTTACTGAGCATCGCATCATCATTTTCCTACTTGCATTGCTTTTCCATCTTCTCCCTCTATATTTGCTCACCTAGACCAAGCAAAGAATTGATAAAATCATTAGGTCTCTTTCATGAAAAATACTCAAAAAGTGAAAATCAGAAAATTTAAAGAGGGACTGCCAAGAAAACCTTATCCTATTTAAAGCTGATTAATCAAACTTCAATGTATTGGGTTCACAACACCCTCATTGTATTCAGGTGCCTTCTAGAAAGAGTGAGGTATGATCTTTAAGGAATAGAGCCCAAATCCTAGCCTTCATTTTCCCTTGTGTATCACCTAGATTCACGAAGTATTGGCGCTTCTATCATACGTGGGAGAGTAGGGGTTTATTTTCTTGCAGACCTAGTATGAAATATTGACCTTAATCCCCTCACATGGGCATCTATCTCATTGTTCCGCATCCAAGTAGGGCCTTGTCTGCTTGCAGACAGGACTATGAAGTATTTGTTTTGCCTATCAGCTTCCTTCTATACTACTTTGGTAAGTAGTAGTCTCGATTTGATAATAAGGACCTTTAAAAATTACAGGCTATTGGGTACAAAGGAAGTGGAAAAGTACACGACAATTTTCAGGTCAGTACTCACTCGCCTATAGGATTAGCCGCTAAGGACTAAATTTTATAATATTGCCTCATATAAACAAATGAAATTGCCAATATAATCGACGAACTCTTACAGCTCATTGTGTTGAGCTGGTGAATTTAACCTTGTTTTGAGATTTGATTGATTAGTTTAAAGCATGTCAAGATCAAAAGTACCGCGACGTTATGCCTTTCTATCTCACACTAGTCTTTTCACTTATGTTTCTTCCTTGCTCAATTTTGAGCCTTCTCTTCTCAACTCCTCTTGAATTCTTCATACCCTTCATCTACTCCTTCATAATCAATTCTCTTATATCCCAAGATGTCGCATCTAGGATGGTTTTATTCGAACCTTGCGAACACCAATATCGATTCCTAGATGCCGACATCTATAATAATATGGGGTGATCTCCAAGAGCTGAGTTCGGACTTTGTGGACTTCTCTTTGGACTCCCCAATCTTCGCCTAATTTAAAGGTTGAGATGACTCTTGTACCGATCCTTCTCCTTTCACTACTTTCCTTTCACTAATAAATCCATTCTTTGAGATAGACTCTCATCTCAAACTTGCTCCTTCTTTTTTGAGGATTGATCGGGTTTTATTTCCCAATGCAGATTCCACCCCCAATCAGGAGCCCAAGTTACATTTGGATTTTGAGATGGCTCCACAGAGACGTGATAAAGGGCTAAGTTCGAATGATACAATGGATCCTAATGAAGTCAAGACACAGTTGCTAGCCTCAATTCAAGCCATCCATCAACAATTGACAGATCAAGCTCTCACCCAATTTGTTTTCGGGGAAATGCTTAATGAGCTAAGGAGGGATAGAGAAAGCTGAGGAGGAGAGGATGAAGAACACCATGGCGGGAATGAGGATGAGCGGCCTGTAGGAAACCATGGAGGAGGAGATGAAAGAGAAGGACTGCAAAAGCCAATTTTGAAAAACACTTACAACCCTGATGTTGGTCATGTTATTGTGTGGATCAGGATGCATACGATCCATGGATACTTTGAGTTGACGCCATCATTGTTCCTATCTTAACTATCTTCAACTGGAATACCAATGAGGAGCCCTACATACACCTACAGCAGTTCAACAGGATCTGTAGCACAATGCATTGCCCCAACATCTCGTTGGAGGTAGTAAAAATGATCGCCTTCCCTTTCAGCCTTCAGGACAAGGCACTATACTGCATCGATCACTTGGGTAAGGAGGTGACGACATGGGAGGAGCTCAAATCAACCTTCCTATACAAATGCTATCCCCTGGATAGTTTGAACTTGATGCGAGCGTTGATATCAAACTTCTTGCAAATGTCCTACGAACCATTTCACGAGACGTGGAAAAGATTGAAAGATCTTATGAGTGCCCCATCGTGATTTGCCAAAGACCAGCCTGGTCCAGTTGTTCTTTGAGGACTTGCACCAAAAAAGCCAACAGCTCATGGATGCCATGTGCGGTGGAACACACTTTAACAAGGATGGAGATGTCATATGGAAGATCTTCGAGGAGATGACTGAGGGCCCAGCCGCTCTATTTTGTCTCGGATGTTCCAAAAAGTCCCATCGATCCTGCACAAGCTTGTATATAAAAATACAAAAATAATTGCACATAAAAATAATGAATAATATGACTAGGACACATAGATGAAAAAGCCGCAAACAGAACTTCAATGATCAATATCCCCTCCATATGAATTCAAAATTCACTAAACTTCCATTTATTGTTCTTAAAATTAAATTATCTATTTAATGAAGATGGATTCATTAAATATGTAATTAAGATACAAAAAGTTGGTTTTTGGATCCTATTATACTATATCATATACATTTTATTCATTTAATCCATTCTTTATATTGTTATTATTTTTTTAGTTTTTAATACTTGTAAATATTCAAAACATATTAAAATTATAAATATAAAATAAAGGCATTAAAATACATTAAAATAAATAATATATTGAAATATTTATATACTATAATATGCATACATCTATTTATTTAAGTATATAAATAAAGTCATAAAAATAAAATAAAAATATGTACATATGTATTTAATTATGTTATAAATATATAAAATATGCGCACATAATAATAATATTTAAAATGCAAAATACAAATAAAATAGACAATACATATGTATAAATACCTATAATTATACTTGTAAAATTTAATATGTAATAAATAACCCGAATAAATAAATAAAAATCATTTAGAAATACTACATAAAATAAGAAATAATTTTTCTTACTTGATAAAATCATCTTCCATTTTATTTTCCTTTTCTTTGTATTTTTCATTTCTGTTTTGTCTTTTTTAACAGTTGGCATAGACCAATGAGGAGGCGATGTTGGTTGATCTGGGTCAATTGACCCACCCCCTCTTAGACCGATCCGTGTTGTGTGTTTACCCCTTTTCTCCAATTTTGGGGGCTTAAATCAAGCCCAATCTTTGCTAGATTTCTTCATTAAAAATCCTTCGTAGAATCATCATCCCTCACACGAATCAAAGAGCGACCTAAGTCAACCTTTGATTCGTGTGAAAACCCTAATCGAAGACCCACTCTTGAGCAGCCTTGTATATAATTCCTCCTTCGACCATTTTTGAAATATAATCCTTTCTACCATATTTTTTCCACAAGAATCATCACCAGAGCTTGTCCTCGGTGAGTGATGAGCGACCTTTCGACTAGGGTTAAGTATCAAGAAATATCCAAGGTCGTTGCGACCCCAATCAATCAGTCGTGCTCAACCAGAAAAATAACTACTCAATCAAGTATCAAACAGTCAAGCAAAATATAAGAGGTTCGCTATTTAATTTTACCTGGTATAGCAGTCTAGGGTTGAACACAAGGAGCACGGGGAAACCTACGAAGTAGTCAGAATAGAATAAAGCAATTTTTAATGGTTTTTAATTTTGTAATTTTTTTAGTTTTTAATAAGGAAACAAAATCAACAAATAAGAAAACAAGGCAACACACAGGTCTTTTTGGATTTTTCTTTAAGGTTAAAAATGCTCAGAAAATCAAGATAAAAATATTTTTTGGTTTTTAAGGTTTTAAAATGTTTTTAATAAATTTATGGGATTTTGCAAATGTTTTTATAATTTTATAAAAATCTAACAGTAATAAAAATGCAAATAGTGCACAGTCAAGATTAAATTGCAAGTTAAAATTATTTAAAATGCCCTAAAGTCCCGGATAACAATTTTATGACAAGGCATAAAGAAAAACCTACAATCAGGAATTGAAATGAGAATTTTTTGGATTTTTCTAGAATGTTATATGATTTTTATAATATTTTAGGTGTTTTGTAATTTTTAGGGCTTTTATAAGGAATTTTCAAATAAAATTGCTACTGTAGGTAAAACATAGAAATACACTGACAGATATTTTTTGCCATTTTAAGACAATTTTCGAATTTTTTAATGGATTTTTAAAGATAGATAAGACACTATTATAGGGTTTTTATTTTTTCAAAAATAATAGAGGCAAAGAAATTAACCCACAAAAATTACACTAAATACTACACGTCAACAGGAGTTGGTGGTAATTTTTAGATAAATTTTCATATTAATTTGATAATTATGAAGTCCGAAATGCAAGATGTAATTACATACAGTTTACAGAGACCTAAGTGCAAATATATTAAGTTCTAGGGCCAAATAGTAATACATGTAAAAAGTATAGGGTCAAAGTTGCAAAAAGTCCAAGCAAGCTCACGCGCTACACATGATCCCGGTTCACAGGGGTATAACTGTAATTCTCAAAACATATAATTCGTCCAATAACCATCAAAGAATTTAGGATGTAACCTGCAAATATCCCAATAAAACACATGTGGTCGCACATGACTCCAACTCAGTAGGACTAAAAGATAAATACGGAAAAATACAAGGGTCTAACTGCAAATTATCCGAAGTAAATTAAACTATGACAAATATTTACAAGACTAGAAGGTAAATGCAAAACTGAGAGGGACCTAAGTAAAATTTATCCCTTATTAAGGCACTATCCAACAGTCGAAGATATTCCACTTAAGATGGATGGTCAGGTTCTATGGGCACCCCTTTGACAATGGACGACTTTAGCTTGATCCTCATATGGATCCAATGGTCCGGACGCCTTGATAGTGGACAATGAAGATTAGATCTGGAAGACGATCGGATGCAACGGGGGGACAACCTTAGGACGAACTGACGAAGAGCTCATCTCCGATGAGTTTCGATCGATGATTACATGCTGATCCGGCATCCTAGCGAGCTGCTTAGATGGGGGAAATGTTTCTGGCGGTGGTCCACAGTGGTGGAGGTCCTCAGAAAGCTCCAAATCATGGAGAAGGTCCTGGAGAAGCATGACATCTTGGAGCGACCTAGGGCTATTGTGCCTTTATGATTCGACCTCCAGATGAGGTCCTCTAGCTCTCTACCATGTACAGTTGAATAAGAGGGTCGAGGGCAAAATGCCTTGGCGTGTTTAACCATGAAAATGGAGGACAAGTGAGTCGTTGTGTGGCTCTCCTGCGCAACGGCGGAGGAGGAGAGCCGGGGGCTCGTTCCGGGCGAAGCGAGGTGGATAGATGGGTGGAGAAGGTAGAAAGAAGTCTAGTGAAGGTAGGAGGATGCTTGGAGTATAAAGAAGGGGATCCGGCCAAGGTGACCGGAACTGAAGGTGGAATCTCTGCTACTAGGTAAAGAAGCGGATGAAATGCAAAAACTCGACGAAATCAATGTACCTAATGGATGGAGTCGTCTTAGTTGGAGGTCGGATACCTCCCGAGGTCATGGCCTCGATGGTTCGATGGGTCCATAGGCTTAGCTCACCTCGCGACAGAGCATAGCGGAGAAACCACCGGATCTAGGGCTACACAGCTCGATATCCTCTCTACACAAAACCCTCGCATACTGTCACTCACGAAGGGTGCGACGGAGCTCATCTGAAGAGGAGCGGTGGCCAAAGATGTGGAAGATGGAGGAGCTCCGGGAGCTTTTATAGTCGGCAAGGTTCGAGAAGGATTGAGTGGAGGCACACGAACCAAGAGGCGGATCCCTAATGTCAGCATCGGGCGTGGATTTGGGATCCACCTCCACTAATCGGAGCTGCAAATGGAAGAAGAACTCGATCGGATCGGGTTGGGAAAAATATGCAAAAATGGAGCAAACCCATCTGATGGAAAAAAGGCAACAACGACGGGTCAGTTGACCTCGGCCAACGAATACGAGCTGGACCAATCAGAAACGGCATAGGAAACGAACAGAATAGACTAGGAGACAAAATAGGGAAAAAAATGAACATAATTGAATAAAAAATAATAAATGAATTTTAATTAAAAACTGTATAAACATGTTTATTATTTTTCAAAGTATTTTTCTGTGATTTTAATTATTTTTATAAAAAATAAAATAATGGATATATAATATATAATATTATATATATGTACAATATACCTATGTATTATATACAAATATTTTTATTTTATTATTTTTACAAAAAATACTTTTATTTTATATTTTATTTATTTATAACATATTTTTAGGTGTATAAAATATTTTTTACAAATTATTTAAGGATATATAATAAATAGTGAAGTAACACATACTCATGTATTGTATACAATGAATGGAGGATTTCGTTTTTATTTTTATTTAATTCTTCTGATTTTTATTTTATTTTTATACTATTTATAGGAATATATACAAGGTACAAAAATAATGGTTTAATTTTATTTTGCCAAAAATAGATATATAGAAATAATAACAAGTATAGGCGAAAATGTACAACACATAATAAACCCTATCTCTCTCTAGTTATTTTATTTTGCGATCATGTCAAGGATTGACCTTCTCTTGGGGTTTTGGCCACTCTGTATTTATTCTAATTGCATCACTCCTTTTTATCTTTCTTTATCCTTTTATTTTTGCACAAAAACATGCTAATTACGTAATATTAACATATGCATGCAAATTGCTAAGTTATTGTATTTACAAGTATTCACATGATGTTTTGCCAAGAAAATGAGCTAAAATAAAGGAATAAAGAGTGAGAATCAAGGATTCATCAGTAAACCCTAAACCATATATAAATGATCAACCCATGACAAATATTTAAAAGTAAAAAATAAAAAAAAATCCCTAAGCAGTTTATTTATTTTCCTTTTCTACCTCGTGCACTTCTTTGTGCTTTGTCCCCTACTGCTTGTCTACTATGCACATCATTGTACGGTATGATAAATTTAGCTCACTCATTTATATTGTTTAATCATCGTTATAGGTTAATTGTTGATTGATCCATTTAAGTTGAGTACCGAGAGCTGAGAGAGGGTTGATACAGTGATTGTGGGATCTGACTTATCGGACATTGCATGCTACTCCAAGATCGGGAATTTGGTGCCTCGACGAAAGCATGTCATCAAACGGTGTCATTGCCAGGGAGTGTCGGTTTGTAGAGCATACTTAGCTTATTTTACCATTATTCACTTTATATTATATTTTTCTCTTTATTTCAATTTTTATCTAAGACTATTCTGACCATCTTCTTGTTTGAATTTGCTATGAGGGTCGGCTAATCGAGGGAGGATTTTGTTGGAGATTCTATGCACATGATAGCTGCACAGACCGGTGGTTCTTTTCCCATAGGTAGGAGAGAGTAGTAGAGGACACAAGAAGCCGAGCAGACTTGTCTTAGTTTAGATTTAGTTTAATTTTGTAAGAGAGATTTATTCATTTAATTTGTAATAATACATGACCCAAACACTCGAATACTTAGACGCTCACAAGTCCATTTCTTCATGTGATTGTGCACCTGGGGAACTTGACCATTTTTTCATGATTTCATCATCTCCTATCTTTATTTGTCCTAATTTTCATCTTCTTTTTATTTGTTTTTCGTGATTTATGTTTTTGGAGTGGAATGAGCCCTTAGATTTTAGGAGTGGATGTTCGGTTAATTAGGTCCAAAACCCTAATTTCATTTTTATGCATATAGTTCCACTTTTGAATCTAGTCAAATCGAACAAGTTCTTCCTTATAATAGATGCTCATATATTAGAATGATTTCCTCGTTGCATTGCATATAGTATAGATTTAAAATTTCTATCTTGCATTCCACGTGGAGAAATCTGGGAAGCACTGTAGGTCTTCTGACTGAGCATTGCATCATCATTTTCCTACTTGCATTACTTTTCCATCTTGTTCCTCTAATTTTGCTCACCTAAACCAAGCAAAGAATTGATAAAATCGTTAGGTGTCTTGCATGAAAAATACTCAAAAAGTGAAAATCGAAAAATTTAAAGAGGGACTGCCAAGAAAACCTTATCCTATTTAAATCTGATTAATCAAACTTTACAACACCATCATTGTATTCAGGTGCCTTCTAGAAAGAGCGAGGCATGATCCTTAAGGAATAGAGCCTAAATCCCAGCCTTTTTTCCTTATGTATCACATGGATTCACGATGTATTTGCGCTTCTATCATACGTGGGAGAGTTTGTGTTTGTTTTCTTGCAGAACGAAGTATGAAGTATTGACCATAATCCCCTCATAGGGGCATCTATCTCATTGTTCCGCATCCAAGTAGGGCCTTGTCTGCTTGCAGACAGGACTATGAAGTATTGGTTTCGCCTATCAGCTTCCTCCTCTACTACTTTGGCTAAGTAATAGTCTAGATCTGATAATAAGGACCTTTAAAAATTATTGGCTATTGGGTATAAAGGAAGTGGAAAATTACAAGACAATTTTCAGGTCAGTACTCACTTGCCTATAGGATTAGCCGCTAAGGACTAAATTTTATAATATTGCCTGATATAAACAAATGAAATTGACAATATAATCGACGAACTCTTACAGCTCATTGTGTTGAGTTGGTGAATTTGACCTTGTTTTGAGATTTGATTGATTAGTTTAAAGCATGTCAAGATAAAAAATACCATGAGGTTATGCCTTTCTATCTCACACTAGTCTTCTCACTTATGTTTCTTCCTTGCTCAATTTTGAGCCTTCTCTTCTCAACTCCTCTTGAATTCTTCATACCCTTCATCTACTCCTTCATAATCAATTCTCTTATATCCCAAGATGTCGCATCTAGGATAGTTTTGTTCGAACCTTGCGAACACCAATATCGATTCCTAGATGCCGACATCTATAATAATATGGGGTGATCTCCAAGAGTTGAGTTTGGACTTTGTGGACTTCTCCTTAGACTCCCCAATCTTCGCCTGATTTGAAGGTTGAGATGACTCTTGTCCCGATCTTTCTCCTTTCAGCACTTTCCTTTCACTAATAAATCCATTCTTTGAGATAGACTCTCATCTCGAACTTGCTCCTTCTTTTTTGAGGATTGATCGGGTTTTATTTCCCAATGCAGATTCTACCCCCAATCAAAGCCCAAGTTATATTTGGATTTTGAGGTGGCTCCACAGAGATGTGATAAAGGGCCGAGTTCGGATGATACAATGGATCCTAATGAAGTCAACACACAGTTGCTAGCCTCAATTCAAGCCATCCATCAACAATTGACAGATCAAGCTCTCGCCCAATTTGTTTTCGGGGAAATGCTTGATGAGCTAAGGAGGGATAGAGAAAGCTGAGGAGGAGAGGATGAAGAACACCATGACGGGAATGAGGATGAGCAGCCTACAGGAAACCATGGAGGAGGAGATGAAAGAGAAGGACCGTAAAAGCCAACTTTGAAAGACACTTACAACCTTGACGTTGGTCATGTTATTGTGTGGATCAGAATGCATATGATCCATGGACACTTTGAGTTGACGCCATCATTGTTCATGTCTTGACTATCTTCAATGGGAATACCAATGAGGAGCCCTACATACACCTGCAGCAGTTCAACATGATCTGTAGCACAATGCACTACCCCAACATCTCGTTGGAGGTAGTAAATTTGATCGCCTTCCCTTTCAGCCTTCAGAACAAGGCACTATACTGGATCAATCACTTGGGTAAGGAGGTGACGACATGGGTGGAGCTCAAATCGGCCTTCCTACACAAATTCTATCCCATGGATAGTCTGAAGTTGATGCTAGCGTTGATATCAAACTTCTCCCAAATGTCCCACGAACCATTTCACAAGGCGTGGAAAAGATTGAAAGATCTTATGGAGAAGTGCCCCCATCATGATTTGCCAAAGACCAGCTCGATCCAGAATTTCTTCGGGGACTTGCACCAAGAAGGCCAACAGCTCATGGATGCTATGTGTGGTGGAACACACTTTAACAAGGATGAAGATGTCATATGGAAGATCTTCGAGGAGATGACTAAGGGCTCATCTGCTCTATTTTGTCTCGGGTGTTCCAAAAAGTCTCATCGATCCTACACAAGCATGTCAATGTGACATCTTATCATGAAGAAGAGAGAGACATGAGTTCCAACCTCAACATTATCAGGAATCATCGCTCTAAAGTTGATATTATTGAAAAGTGATCACGATACCCTGACAAATTAAATGTGATCAAACAAAGAACCAAGTCGCTGGACAAGCTCAATCAAATTTCAAAGTAGCTTGAGCTTTTGGTGAACAACTTTCATGCATGCCAGTCTATGAAGGAACCAGCCGAGCATTCTGCAAAACCAAAGGAACAACCCCATCGGTAGAATCAAGGGCCACCTCAGTCAGTTCAACATGTATATTACGTGTACACACTCATCCACGAATCATCGCCACAACGACATATGGTTGTGTACCATCTAGAACCACATGCTTACACCAAGCCCTTATATCAACCACCTCTATAAATTCAAGAGCTGAATGTCGCATATGGAAATGAACAACCACTGACCTATCCTAGAGGATAACCTCGAGATCAGAATACAATTACTCAGCCATTCCACCAACAATAGAGTGGATGAAACTTTTAGCAACACCAATCCCACCGGTTTCCACATCAAGAAAATACCTAGAGACCGTAGTACCACCACCAGCAGTCGACATACATGCAACAATATCATCATCAACACTCGGTTTCTCAATATTAGAACCAATTATATTCTCCTCGATACCAACACCAACAACATCCTCCTCATCCCTATCATCCATATCATCAACACCAACAATACTAGCAACCTCAGCTCCCACCAATTGTTGAATCATTAGAGGCAGCTTCAGTCAACCCCGCTTTGACCTGCTTGGCTCAGCTAATCAAGAAGATGAATGGTATGAGCCAGAAGCTAGATGACCTCATGATGAATCTCCATTTAATCACCTTTATTCTCTAATTTTCTCCTAAAAAATTCTAGCTAATGCATGTAAATAGCACTATTTTGTACAAATTAGCATTCATCATTTATTCCATTCATTGTGTATAAAATATAGTTTTAATGCCAAAATTATAGAATAAAGAACATAAAAGAAAAAATTAAATGCCAAAGGTATTTTATGACCCTAAACCCTGAGACCTAGGAGGCATCTTGATGACTGGGTCGACAAGGAATAAACTAGGGGGAGATAAAGGCAAAAAAATCAATAAAATTCCCATTCTTTTATTCATCAATATTACATTTTTTGGACCTATCTTATTCTTTACTCTTTACATATCAAAGAAAGAAACTTTGTACATAAAAGCTGTAGAAGAAATATAAATAAAAATACAAAATTGATTTCATATAAAAATAATATACATCATACCTTTTATACTCTAAATAAATAGCCAAAACCCAAACTTCCGAGACCCATATCTTCTCCACATGAACTCAAAAATTACCAAAATTACTTTAATTGTATATAACTTTTAATAAGCTATTTAATGAAGGTGGTTTCATCTAATTTGGAATTAATATGCAAAAGTTCGATTTTGGACCCCTATTGTATACTTTACCTGAATAAAATATTCATTATATTTATTCTTTATTATTTTCATAATTTTACAATTTTCTAATTTTATATTTTTGTAAATGTTATTTATAATATATTTACATATTTAGAATTGAATAAAATCATAAAAAACATAAAAAAATAAAATAGCCTATATAAATATATAGATGAAATACCTATACTTATACATATATATGCAATACCCTTATTTATTTAAGTGTATATATTATATCAAAAAATACAACAAAAATATATTTACGTATATAAAAATATTTATAAATAATAAATTAATAAAATAAAATAATAAAATATAAAATTAAAATGATATCTACAAAAACATAGATGAATATACCTATAAATATACCTTTAAAAAGTAACCCTTAATAAATAAGCCCATAAAAATAAATAAAAATCATATTAAAATATCATATAAAATAATAATTTTTTTATACCTTTAAATTAAATATTTCATTTACTATGCACTAATGAATTTATAAATAATATAGGGTCGCCTTTTTTCTAGTTGGTCCACGTGGACCAACCATGGGGAGTCAAGAGTTGACCCTTGTCAACTCTTCTCCCCATGCCTATACCCTGACAAACCTAGCCTTTGACCTCTCCTTCTCAGATTTTTCCTCATGATACGATGCTCGAGGTCTAATGCATCCTTCATGAGTTGTCATCTCTGTACATCCACCATCCATGCCGACCACCTCTCTAGCGCCATCTCTTCCTTTTGCGCCCAAGATCACCCCTCAAAAGTCGCCCTTCATTCACCTGTACAAAGACCACCTCCTCCTCCATTTTCAAATCGAATCCCATTCTTCATATTTCTCCCCTTCTGAGTGTGTGCTTGGGCTCGAGCGAGGTGACAGCTCACTCACCCAGCTGTTTGGCGAGTGGAGGAGTAAGGAGGAGGTAGGTTCCACCATCACCGATGGAGCGCCGCTGTGAGGTCCCCATCTCCTTGGTTCTGGCCAAGTCGAGGTTATTTTTAGTGTTTTTTAGATATGTCTTAGTTGTAGGTTTCATTTCATGCCTTTAGATTAATCTTTTATCGATTGCTTTAGTGTTAAATACCTGATTCGTAGTTCACCAGAGCAGACCTCTGACCGTTCAACGACTTGCCAACTGCCACCATTTCTTTTCCTAACGCTTCTTCTACGCCCTGCTGCATTCCATTCACCCAAATTCCTCGTGGATATGGAGATCGACGTCTCCATCTCTGTCTCTCGCTTGAGATGTTTGCCATGTAATGTTTCCCATCCACATCCACTCGATAGCTCCCAAGGTCTTCGCCTTTTTATGCTTGGTCTAACATGCTGGTCCCAGGAGCTAACGCCCCCATCTGAGGGGAGATTTTATCAGGAATAATTCCCAGGAGCCTCGCTAGAGAGAACGACCTCCATGGCTCATTTGGAGAGATCTGGACATTCTTGTGGTTCGGGGGTAAGCGGAGCAGCTGCAGGAACGTGCATATCATGTCGAAGTTGCGCGAGGAGGTTGGAGGAGCAAGCAGTGCTTGATCAAAACTCACCAAAGGTGAGCTCTTCGCTCATTCTTCCAACATCCTCGAGGATCTCCCAATCGAGGACGAGCCCCCGATCACACATGAGGTGTTGGATTTTGAACACGTCATCCGTTGATCTCCAATAGAAGATCTAATCTCAACCTTTCACATCGAACCATCATCGCGCGTCCTCAACACACTAAGTAGACAAGTGAGCGCCCACAACCATCAGATCTGACACATTAGGGGGTAAATTGCATCCCATACCCTTGATATTTGTATCTTTATTATTTAGTCCTATAATTTATTTTCATAGTTTAATATTTTTTTAAAATTTGCAAGTCAGACCCTAAGCTTTCCTCTATTTGCAATTTGGTCCTATCCAGCTCACCTCATATGTTGTCCCACGTGAGGTGGGCATTTTACGTGGATAACCTTACAAGTTTTGTAATTAAATTTTAGTTCATAAAATTTCATTAGTTGTTATAAAACTTTTGGATATTTGCACTCTAGCCTCACTATTATTTTTAATTGCATTCGTACCCCTACTAGTTTATTAATTTTTGTGCATTTTTTATTAAAAATATCATCCGTGCTCCAAAAAATCTCAGAAAATAGGATTAAGTGCCTGTTAGCATCTACGTTCACACCATATTTTTATTTTCACATTTTAAGCACTATAAATATTTATTAAAAATCTAAATAGAAAATTTTTAGCCTTATTTAAATTTAAAATTACAAATAAAATAAAATTGTTTTGAAAAATTCCCAAAAATATTTTTTGTGTGTTGTTTATTTTTAACTATACACCAAAATATCTAAAAATAACAAATAAAAACCATAAAAAATTAAAAAGCCCTAAAATCCTTTATAAAAATAAAAATCCCAAAATTTCCATAATATCCATTTATGTTTTATAATTTTCTTTACATCATTATCTATTTATTAAAATTAATTTGGAAAATTTTGGATACTTTTTGGTATTTTAATTTCCAAATTTATTTTGTCCCTATTTTGGGATATTTTTGACTTTAAAAACCATAAAAATAGTAAAAAAAATCTAAAAATCACAAAAATAGTGAAAATTTATTTAAAAATCAAAAAAATATTTTGTACTCTTTTGATCATTTTTAGTAGTATCTACAAATATATTACTCTATATTGTGTATATATCCTTATATATTCTTATAATTACTAAATTAAAAGGCAAAAGAAATTAAAAATAACAAAATATAAAAAGAATATCTAAAATATAAAATTATAAGTAATGAAAAATCTAAAAATTAAAATTTATAAAAAAATATAAAATAAAAAACACACAAAAATACATTGACAAACATGACAGAAATTTTGGATTTCATTTTCCCAAAGTATCTAGTTTGCTCACTGTGCTTGGCACTCTACACATACTTGCACATATACACACATTTGTAGAGTTATAATAAATTTAACTCCACATCTTATTTTTCATTACTTGATTTCTATTGTGGATTAATTATTGTATTTGACAAATTTATTGAGTGGGAAACTCAACGGCTGTTGATCCAACTTGTGGATAGAAACATCCCTCTAGATTTTTGTTATTTCAAATGACACCGTTGTCGGGAGCAACTGCACACGGATTGAATTTCTTTATTAGTGTTTCCTTATATCTTTTGTCTATATTTTCCTTTATTTGTTTGTTATTTTATTTTGATTGTGAATTGTCTAACCACCCTCTTTGTTTGACTTTGTTGCAAGGAATGCATATCAATGGAGGTACTTCCACGAGAATGTATGCACCCACGTGAAGCAGGCTTAACCTTCTGACCTAGCATCAAAAATGGACTTGGAGGATTTTTAAAGACATTTCACTTTTCTTTGTATTTTATTTTATTTTGTTTTTCTTTGTATTTTAAAGTAAGACAGAGACATTATATTTGCAATAACTCGAACTCTCTAGGACTCCACACTTCACGAGGTCCACAGCCTGAGTGATTGTTCGCTTGGGGGCCTCGTGGTTTTTGTCACGTTTTCATCGCTTTTATTTTCTTTGTTTTTTGCTTTTATTTTTATTTATTTTGTGTGATTGAGCCCTAGTTTGGGATTGCTTGCTCGATGGATTAATGTCCATAGCCCTAATATATTTGCTTGTACCTATATATTCACTTTTTGAACTTAATCAAATCGTAATTGTTGACTATTTAGACTTGAGATAATGCATCGAGAGAATCTCTATACAACGCTTATTGGTCCCGTTGTGGCGGGCACCGATGAGATTCCAAGATCAGAATCTTTGATTTCATATCTCAATAGTTAGCATCTGGTGCTTCACGCTAATAGTATATTCTACTAACAACGATTTCATTGGATTGCATTTGCATAAAGATAGGTTTAATTCTGCTTAGCATCCATGCATGAAGAGAGTTGGAGGTAAGGTGAGCATTTCTACTTAACATTCATAATTTATTTCGCTTGCATTGTTTTTTCGACTCTCTCCCTCTGATTTTGATCACATATGATCTAACAAGAATTGACTCCTCGTTAGCTTTGTGCATTTCTTATTAAAAATACAAAAAAGTGACAATCAATAAAATTGGGTATGCTAAGCTAACTCAACCCTAAAATAAGTAAAAAAAATCCTTATCTTGGGGAGAGTAACCCCCTCATTATATGTGCATTTTATTTTGATACGTACAAACTAAGTATTAGTACGCCAATCCCAGGCCTTCCTACGTGATTATACAACTTTGTGTTTATCACCTAACTTCAAATTTTGAAAAGATATAAAGACCGAACTTTCACGATCCTCATTGAGTTGAGGAGGTGAATTGAGGGATTTGTTTGTGTATATTTGTTTGTGTTTGTGCATACTCGATCTTCTCTACACATTTGTACCTTTTCCTCACATATCTTGATTTGATCTTTGTGCTCTTCTGATCCCTTCCTTTCGTTTGGAGATGGCCAACTGGATCGAATTTTATCCGGACTTTGTGGATCCCTCGTACCCTCTAGCTGGTCCACCTCAATTTTATCAGGAGGACTTTGCTCCTGATTTTTCTTTTTGTACATATCCGCCTTGGCCACAGTATGAGGCCTCGTACTTTTACCCATCATCAACATCACAGTCCCCACCATCTCATCCACCTGAGACTGACCTATTGGAGTCACCACTCATGGAGTCCACTCTTGAGCACTTGCCTAGATGATGGGGCAAATGAAGAAGAGGATTGATGACCTCACTAGTATAAATAAGAGCCACAATACTGCTTCATCATTTGATGATATGGGTTCATTCGAGGATGCCCATGAGAGATTGCAATCACCCAAAATACAAAAAATGAGAAAATTTTAAAAACACAAAAGATTTTGGGAGACACCTTGTCCAGTCAGCTTGTGAGGATAGGGCACCCTTGCAAGATTCCATGACCACACACATTCGCACTAGTTCCCACCTTTGACCCCAATGATGACATTGTACAGACTACTCTTAGTCATCCTTATGTAGTTGATTATTCCGATCTTCTCCCTTGTATGGAGGAGATCCAAAATCTAAAAAAATGGTGATTGAACTTGTAGTGGTGGTAGCTATTCATGAGATCATTGAGGCCTCACTTCGCTAGGCCATGACTCGATTATCTGTTCCTAAACCCAAGAAGAGGAAGCGAAGGAGCGGATCTGAGCGACATGTTTTGACCATCGCCATTTCCCACGCCATCTCTCACCGTCCACACACTAGGAAAGGTAACATTGTCACGCCTCTTGTGAGTTGCATCATCTCTAACTATTCTTGTGATAAGACTCTCCTTGATGGTGGTGCTTCAATTAACATAATACCCTTCACATTGATATAATATATTCACTTAAGGCCTCTCAAGAAAACCAGGATGATCTATCAATTCGCTGATGGATTAATCAAGAGGTCAAAGGGTATTCTAGAGAACACTGCCATTCATATTCAAGGCATGAGCTTCACTACTGACTTTTTCATATTGCCTGTGGAGTCCTCCATCCCTGTGGAGCATCCTCCAATCATCTTGGGATGGCATTTCCTCGCCTATGCAAGAGCCATTATTGATTATGGATCTGGAGAGATTCACTTCCGTTCTGATGTTGATCACTGCACCCACCGTTAATCAGAGACCCACATCCCATGAGAGTGTTCCCATGTTAGCTGACCCCGAAGGCTATAGTCATGATGTTGATATTAGAGATGCTTTCTTTTTGATGGATTATACTAAGACTTGAGGATTCCTCTTTGGTGAGGAAGACTCGGAAAGCACATACCTTGGAGTTCCCCCTTCTAGTGTGTGGAGGTGCATTGATGACATCTGCGGATTTTTCTCTATAGACACCTTAGAGCGATGGGCAGATGTAGTAGAGACTGTAGAGGCCGGATTTGACCTTATTTCATTCATCAAGGAATTCAAGCCTTTTGATGATAACCTAGTAGAGACTTCCTAGGCCAGACCTAACCACACTACTTCCACTAACCAATTCGTACCTTTCTGCTTTGAGATTGTTGAGGATCTTCACCAGGTCGATCATGATCAGTTTGTGTCTGCTGATGACCCCGATATCGACCTCCACTTTATCAAATCCATTCCTCGGTGGTCACGTAAGAAGGTCCTCTTTTTACCTTCTTGATCTATGTATATCCATCTCTTTGTATATCCGCTTTCATTTTTCTTCCTTCCATCTACCATTTTTTTCTCATCCACCTCATTCCATGTGTTTTGCCTTGCTTTGGAGGCACTCTATCCCAAGTATAGGTGAGGTGGATGAGATGAGTGATTTTTCTTCTTTTCTTCTTTTCATTTTCATTTTTCTTTTTCTTCTAGAAAGGTGTTACCCCTTCTTCATTGTTATACTTAGGGTGTAAAGTGTCCTAAGTATAGGGGGTGTGAACCATGAGTTAATCAATCTTTGATCCCCACTTTCTCCTCTTCTTGTCTATACTTAGGGATATTTTATCTGAAGTATAGGGGGAGACCGTCTGAGTACGATCTGTTCATTCCCACCCTTGATCCTCCCTACCTTGTGTATAATATGTTATACTTAGGATTAGTTGATCCTAAGTATAGCAAGGACGATCGACTTCTCATTCATTCTTTCATTCATGCCTTATTCGTTATCCTTTATATTATTCTATACTTAGTACAAGGTACGTCTTCTCCTTTTCTCTCTGATCTATGAGTACATAGCTCAAGCTAAGTATAGGACGGTCGTATATACTTCGTATATACTTTAGCCATAACTTGTACTTTCGTATTTTTAAGAATATGGCTGATTAATAAAATTAATACACACAATACCTAATTCTTTGCATTTACTAATTAATAAATCAGGTTAAAAATGTTTTTTTGCAAAATCTTTGAAAAATATTTTGAAAAACCTTTCGAAAAATCTTTTGAAAACTATTTGGAAAATAGCTTGTCAAATATTTTCAACCTTTGTAATTTTTTTGTAAAACTTTCTTCTATTTGTTTGAAGTAAAACTTTCGAAAATCTATTTGCAAATGATTTTGAAAACTTATCGAAAAAATATTTTAAAAAATCTATCTATACTATTTGAAAAATCTTTGCAAAATTATTTTCTTATTTTGTAAAATGATTGTGAAAATTATTTGTCAAATTAGTTTGCAAAATAAAATTTTCAAAATATTTATGAATTCAAATTTTGAGAATTGGGTACATAATATTTTTTTTAAAAACTTGTATCAACATGTATATTCTTATAAACCTAACTCTTGTAAATATAAGAAGCATCTCAATGTAAATATTTACATATAGTCCTATTTCATTTCTAAGACCTTTTGTTTTGAAAAGTCCCTAAAGTTTTGCAAAATCAAGAATCCCCAAAACATTTGCAAAGTCTTTGCAAAAATTGCATAAAAATTTGCAAAAAAATTTCAGAAATACTTAAAAAGTTCAAAATTAGATAATTGCATCACAACAATATTTTCTGCATTGTGCATAGCATTTGCATTTTTCGGATGAGTTTGATAATTGAACCATTCTAAATAAAATCTGAAGATTGGAGCTTGGTTAGACCTTATATATACTTAATCACAAGAACCTTATAGGAACTAGAATTGAGGTACTTCTTGTCTAGTTGACTTAATTCTTTGAGATCACGAGGCTGAGTTCAATGTCATCTTAACTTCCTAAGTAGAGTATTTCAGAGTACACACATGATTCTTGTTGATAATGACCTAGCTTGCACACCTGCACTTTTCACTTTGCTAACCTCAGTTGAAGTGGTAGAGGGCTGTATTTGCTAGCACGAGACACAATCCAATGGAAACATCAGAAGTCATACGTTTGTGGCCATTGAACCCCAACCCGATCCGATGGTGATGAAGTCTAAAGACAGAAGTTGTGGATTGCAATAAAACTTCAAGAGAGGAATAGTCTAATAGCTCAAGAAGAAAAAGTCCATATGCAAATGCTGTTGAATATAATATTCAAAAAATGGAAAAATCAAAAACTCCAAAAGTGGACATGCCTGATTGAAAATAAAATACCTGCCGGAATGTACATATTTTTAAAGTCAATAAGCAATCTTGAGCTTCGAAGTCACATTTATATGAGCCTGCAGTCGGATGACTTGGCTACACTGGTCAAGCACCCTAGGATAGGTAGCTACACTGGCTACCATCCATTCTTCTCTCCACCTCCTCTTCTTGAGTTGGTTGTTACTTGAACTTAGAAGGGAATACCCCTCTTCTCGAGGAAAGAGTTGTTAGATTGGAGAATTAGGGTCACCATGTTGGAGAAGACTGACTTTTTACCGCTTCAACCGAGGAAAGCTATATATTAAACACACCGTCCAAGATAGATTCATAGTCATAAGGGTTTGTGTATAAGTTGATTTATTCTGACCTGGCTATTGAGGAGACTTGAACAGAGAAGGATGTTGTGTTTCAAATCCGCTTCCCAATAAGGTTTCAATCGCACCCAAAATCCAAAGGTCCGACTTAATCTCCAAACTTTGGTTTTATGAAGACAAGTCTGAAAATTAAACTCAATCAAAGTTCTTTCATTTTCTTTTCTTCATTTCATTTTCTTTACTTATTGCATAAGTGTTTGGTAGGGACTAGCAAATGCAAGTTTAGAGTGTGATGAATATCCATTTCATCACCTTTATTTTATCATTTTGGCCTTAAAAACCCGAGCTACTGCATGTTATTAGCACTATTTTGTACAAATTAGCTCTCATCATTTATTCCATTTATTGTGTATAAAATATAGTTTTTAATGCCAAAATTATATAATAAAGAAAATTAAAGAAAAGAAAAAGAATAAAATGCCAAAGTCATTTTATGACCCTAAACCCCAAGACTTAAGCATTTTGATGACTAGGTCGATAAGGAATGAGGTAGGGGGAGACAAGGGCTAATAAATCAATAAAATTCCCATTCTTTTATTCATAAATATTGCATTTTTGGGACCTATCTTATTCTTTATTCTTTATACCTCAAATAAAGAAACTTTGTACATGAAAATTGTAGAAAAAATACAAAAAAAATACAAAATTGATTTCATAGAAAAATAATATATAGTTGATGAATCTGCGATTCATCACTCTAAAAGTTGAAAATAGAGCTTTGTTCCCAAGTAATTAGCTGTATATTTCCACTTATATTGCATAATTAGCATTGATGCATGCATTGATAACATCAGCATTTTAACATTCATATTTGCATAAAATAAGAAGCCCATTTCACTTGTAAATATTCACATGTATATTCACCATATTTCACCTATTTGTATATATTTTATACTAACCCCAAATCCAATAAAATCAACTCCATAGTGTATATATTACTAACACTAATCAAAGAAAAATATCAAAAAAATACTAACTTGCAAAATTGACCAATAAACCTTCAATCCAAGTTTGAAACTAGGAGCCTTAAAATGCACATATCTCTCTCATACAGTGTCCGATTTAGGTCTACTTACTTTTAAAGTAATATACATTCAGAGACCTTCAAAACAAGATCAATTTCATTAAAAAGGAGCTCGTATGCAAAACTTGGGTTTTGGGCCCCTTTTGTATATTGTACATATTGACCAAAATGCTCTTGCATTTTCTTAATTATTAAAAATTCAAAAAAATTAGATTAAATTTTAAATATTATTCTCATATTTTCTCTATTTCATTTTAATTTTTATCTTATTTAAAAATGTCAAAAAAATTGCAAAAGATAAAAATGTGGTATTTTATACCTATTAAGTACCACCCAAAAATACATTTTTACATAGATGATTTCATTTGATTTTCGACCCTTCACAAAAGTTGTAGATCTCGTCGAGACGAGCAACATTTGTGTTGATCACTTTTTGATTTAATCCCTTTTGTTATTTCTTTTTGATTTTTATTTACATTTAATTTTTGAATTTTCTAGGAGCGACATGTGGCAGCTCCTAGAGCCGCCACATGTCACCCCAATTTTTTATTTTCAGATTTATTTTTGTTATTTTCGGATTTTATTATTTTATTATTATTAATTTAATTATTGTTATTTTTAGTAACCTACTTATCTTACTTATATTATATTATATTATTTTTCCCCTTTTTACTCCTTTTCTTATTCCCCACTCCAAGTCACCACTTCCTCCACCATCCCTCCATCTTATCCACCTCTTTTCTAACTCCCTCCTCCTCTTTATATTCTCATCCCCTCCTCCATTATTCATCATCCACCGTTTTCGAGAGAGTGAGGTCGAGCCCCTTTAACCTTCAGGTGACAGCTGTAGGAGATGAGTTGAGCGACGACAACCTCAAGGCGAGATCCGCGGTTAATTTCCACAAAGTGAGCTGCCAACCAAGCTCACAGAGCTTCTCTGATTTTTGATCACCAAATCAGATCGAGGCCACGACGACGAGAGCCGCACATCGCAGCTCCACCTTCGGCGACCACACATGTATATTTTCTATCCTATCTTATCTTTTCATTTTTTTATCTGTCAATTTTTCCTTATTGTTCACCAAAACATTTCACAAACATCACTACAATCACAATCATCATCATCACACACACACACCTCTTTTCTTCATTCCATTTTTTATTCCCTGATAAAAAAAATACAAAAAATACTAAAAAAGGATAGGTCCCCAGCTCTGCAGGCGCTCCATCCCCATGCCTCCGCACCGACCACCGACCTCCAGCCGCGCCAAGCACTGCCGCCAGGCCATCAACACCTCGCGCGGTCCGTCGCCCGTGCTCCTCCGCCTGTCCTCGCCCTTCAGCTCCGACTGCTGCAGCCCTCGATCCAGCCGCGCTGATCACTCTCCGCCAGCCCCCTGGGCTCATGCCACAGGCATCCCCATCTGCAGCCCACCTCCTTCATCGGCCCCGCCAGGCTGTACACTGTCCCCGCGGCCCGCCGCCGGCCGTGTCACTGTAACCACCATCGCACGCTCTGCCCACCTGCGCACGCCCCTTTAGTGCTCCAACCCACCTGTAGCTGTCATCTGCCCTCGCGTGTGGCTGCCGCCGGTGCTACCCCGCGCCTCCTCCCCATTTTCCGCCGTCGACCGAGCTGCCCACGCCCCGCATCTCCTTCCCATCTTCCGCAACGCTGCATGCCATGCGTTAGCCCCTCCCCTGCGTGCCGCCAACCGCACCAACTCCTCAAGATCGTGCGTGCCCTAGCACGTCTTCAAGGTCTCTTTTATTCCATTTTTTATTTTTGTGAAAATTGCATATGCAGTCTGCTCTATTTCGTTATTTGCAAAAGCATCCTAAGCACATTTCAGTTCATTTCATTTTGATTCTGTAATTACATTGAGACCCCTGACCTTGAGTGATAATTTGGACCTCAAAATAGCATCATTTTATTCAATCAAAAATAGCATGTTGATGAGCAACTAATTCTTTATCTCGTGGCTACTTATTTGCATTTTTTGGAGCATTAGATTATTTATTAAAATAAGAGATTGAAAATCAAAGATATTTTGCCCATTTAAGCTATGAAATTCACATACCCATATTTATTACTCTAAAAATTGTGAAAAATTGTAGATGATGCCTCTCTCTGTGCTTTAATTACAGTCCAAATTTCGTCTAATTAGGAGTTGTCTTGTGCATAAAATAAATTTTAGGGTAATTTCTGTTATTGATTTTTAATTAAATCTATGAATAATATTTTTAAGAAATTTCAACTCTTCTGGATTCTTTATTGAAATATATATTTGAGATAAGTAGCTCTCTGGATAATTTGATTTCTGGATTTATTAGGAATTAAATACCCACAGTCTCTCTATTTTCAGTAAAACATTCATAAAGTGTCAGAAAATTCTAAATAAATTAGTGTACCTTCATTTCATCATTTTTATCTTCCATAAAGTTTTCATAGTTTTTGAATATCATTTCCATGAAAAATTGCATAAAAACCCCAAAAAAGTTTGTAGTTTTCTTTTATGCATTTTAAATCCAAAAATTCCAAAAAAATCAATTTTGCATTAATCATTGAATTAGGTTTATAGGAAAAATACAATTTGGTCAATTTGGATTATTTTCACATTAAAACTAAATTAGGCTAAGTTGTTGATTTTCTTAATAACCTAGTTCATTCGCATCATTGCATTTGGCATTTTATTGCATAAAAAAATAAGAAAAAAAAATCCCATTTGGAAAACCACGATCTAATTTATCTAAACTAATCCCGAGTTGTTCCTTTGCCTCCTTGAGTTGACCCTGGGGCTTGTTCAGCTAAACAAACATAAAACCACGCGTTAATTCATTCGACGATTCATCGATTTGTGCGGTTATTTTTGATCGATCCGGATTTATCCGACTGCAACGAAATCGTCAATTTGACAACATTAAAAAGGGTAGATTTCAGACCTATCACCTTGATACTCTAAATAAGAAGCCAAAACCCAAACTTCCCATACCCATATCTTCTTCCTATGATCAAAATGTACCGAAATCACCTTTAATTTTATATAATTTTTAATAAGCTTTTTAATGAAGGTTGTTTCATCTAACTTGGAGTTAGGATGCATGATGAACGCCAAATCTGACTCTTTAATATTGTCGTGTTATCGTAGCATAGGAGGCAAATCTGGTCCAGTAAAGACCACACTTTCGAATATGTGGACATTATTTTACTTGGCAAGTTTACCAAGGTCAAACTCAGGGACACGAGCCTCTTCGTCTATTTATCAAATTTTATCTATTTAATTCATGTGTGATTATTTTCAAGTTTTTAAGTCTTCACGCAGATGCACAATAGAATGCAGGAAAAACAATGCAAGTAACGATGCATGAAAGAGATGCATTTTTTATTTTATTTTTCAATGAAATTATAAGAGATAAAATATGTATGATGTAATGCATGCAATACAAAAGATATAAATATGCTCTACTAAACATTAAGTTAATGAGCACAGATTATGGTTCAAATTCAAAGTCAAATTGAGCATAAAAATCAAGAGCCAACATCTATTAGTGGCACAAAATTTAAGATCAAGAGACACTATATAACGCCAAAATTCATTGTATTTCATTTAGTGTCAAATAAAGAGATTAGATATGCTACGAGATAGAGGGTGAAGTAAGCAACAAAATGAAAATGAAATCGTGCAAATTGAATTAAAATGCTCAAGATATGAAAGAAACAATGTAGGGGCAAAAATATAATAAAATGCGAGAAAAATAGAGATAACTTTTGCAAATAGGCCCCTAGAAGGACCCATTTTCAAATAATGAAAATCGATGGGGGACACTATAATTTGTCCATTAACACATGGATATTTCTATAATTCCCCACAAATGATAGGGCCTCGATGTAAATTTCCCAAGCACGCACGTGAGGCACGCGCTTGGGGGCTTATTTGCAATTCTGGAGAAGGCCGGGTATATCACTACAAATAACCCCTACCTCGCACGTGAAATGCACGTAGGGAGAGGTTCAGTGGCTGTGCAGCTTCGAATGGAGGCTCGATGGCTCCCAAGCAGAAGGCTCAGGCGAAAATGCCATTCGGGTGCTTCGTAACATGGTTCGTGTTGCCTGAGCCTAGAGGCTTGGTGTGGACCACGTGGCTCCTCAAGCATCGTTGGATGGACACCGGAGGAATGCCATCCAACAACACCTATACTTCACGGACCTTGTTCTCTGCCACGTGATGGGCAGCGATATCTGGACTTCGGCGAGGCTTGCGGGGGCTCCGCCTTGCTCCAATTGCATTCACAATGATTGACGAGGCCCCTAGAGGCCTTGGCAACGAGGCTTGGATGGTGAGGGAGACACGGGGCACATATGGAGTTGTGGAGGATGTAGGTGTTGGGATAAAAAGGAGAAAAATCAAGATAGGGAATAAGGAGATTACTTTGAGATCTGAAGTGGAGGAGTTGGCTTGGGCTTAGCTTCATTTGAAGCTCGGGGTCATCACTCGGACTCGGTCAGCCTTACCGAGGAGCTCAGCTGCCATTGTTGAGGTGGAGCTCACATGGCTAATGCCATGGATCACACATAGGGAATTGGGTCATTATCGCTTCAACACACCCCTCTGCTATCATCGGAGGGCGGAGGTGGCTGGGCTGCAACCCCATTGAGTGGTGGATGGGGTAATGAGGATGTGAAGGGCGAGGTTTTATCGGCAGAGGTGGTATGACAGTTACGTGGCAGGGGGGTTTAACGGCCAATTGAAGGCTCACGAAGCTCGAAAGTGGTGGAAGGAGGGCATGCAGGGATGAGGGAAGTAACGGCTACGCGGGGTGGTTGTTGGCTGGTGGAGAGTTGAACGGAGGTACCTTCCAAAATAGGAAGGAGCGGTGGGAAACGCTGGCGTAACGCTTGGGGAAGGGGACGTTGTAAGGTGGAAGAAGCTCTGATTGGGGTGCAAGTGGAGGGTGTAGATGTGATTGGGGATCATCGTACAGTGAAGGAGCATGCGCCAAAGGACAACTGGGATGGAGATGGAGGGGATGATATGAGAGTTCGGATGAAGGGGGCGACGTGGAGCGAGGGGAGTCGTTGGATGGGGGCTGATCCAACTGTTGAGGGGAGGGCAAGAGTGAGTGGTTGGGATCAGATTAGGGGGCCTGATCAGACGATGGAGAGGGGACAAGTGATGAGCAGTGGAGATGAGGGCGCCTGGAGGAGATCAAAAGACCAGAAGAGGAAGTGGGTGGCAAAAGAGGAGGCGGGTCACGTGGGCGACCCTGAGGACACCACGTGGCCCAATTAGAAAATTCAAAAATCACAAAAATAAAGATACATCTAAAAAAATTATTCGAAGTTTAGGAAAAAAAGTCAAAACATGAAAGTTGTAGATCTTGATGAGATCTACAAGTTTCATGTTGGATAAAAAGCCAAAAGAGGTCATTTATGCAAAAGAGTACTTTTAGGGGTATTTTAATGGGATAAAAACACCTCTTTTGGTCTTTGATTTTTTTGGATTTTTCTTTTAAATGTTAAGACAATTAATTAATTTAAATTTTAGGGTTTTAATAAGAATTAAAAACAAAGAAAATAGTAGTAACTAAATACAATAAATATAGTGTTAATTATACACATATTCTATAAAATATAATACAGGTTAAGAACAGTGAACTATTGGTGATTCTTATCGTATTATTTAATAAAGGAGATTAATAATTTAATTTTAATACAATGAATACGAGATTCATAATACCTCTGTAATTAAACTATGCTCGTCCTCGAGCATCTAAAGAATGAAGGAGTCGGATTAATTCCTGACGGTGCATGTGAAAATTTCAAGGCTCAATTCTTTGAAGACCCTTAATAAGTGATCCTAAAATTCTGGGCTCAACAATGCCCTAGTCAGAAGGAATCCAAATTTTTTAATTATCAGAGTCTTTGTTTGTACATAAAATATAAGGCTATGAAGATTAGTGTACTACATTCATGAGAGTCGAGTCGAGACATCACCTAAAGTTCCAGTCCAGGAGACTCTCTTCTAAACTTAATCCTCAACACTAGGGAATAAGTCTATTCTTGCATAAGTTAACCGTCTCATGAGTTTGTCAGACTTAAAAGTGTTGATGGATGGCCAACTGATGGAGGGCATAGGATTGTGTCTATTTTTCTCCCTCACATTGGAACAAGGGTCCTCTCGAGTGCCTATTACTCGATACAAGTATATTTTTATTTTTGTTGATCAATGTGTCCGTCAAGAGAATTCGGAGTCATCTATACTTGTTTTTCTTGGAGTACATCGGAGTATGTCTCTTTTGAGTATGTAAGATACCTTCGACACCCAGACTTGTATCACTATACGATGCAGAGCCCTTTTTATGGTGCTAGCCCAACTCCTTGGTCCTAAAAGAATTTGATCCAAGTGGACACTTTGAAAATGGCAGGGAGTGCTCACCATTGGTGGAAGCTCTTCGTAAATTGACTCTGAAGGACAGAGCTTTTCCTTGATGGATTTCTTTCTTTTCTTTTCTTTTAGGATATCTCCTCTACTTTTACCAAGAGTTGGCGCACATTGATCAACAATTATTTAGTTCCATCACTCCCTGGTACATAGGTAGATATCAAATGATAACATGCGAACTTGTTCACATATTGGCTAGGGTTAGCTGACACCCATGTTTCATGAAGCCTTCATTAACTTTATCCCATCCTCGAGCATCATTAGACCGGGTCTAGACTCAAATCACTAGTCCTAGTTCCTCAAGTGATAACTCATCTCATCTCATCAGTCATGCATCTGTGAAAGTGATGTGATGATCATATTCTTTGGAGGGTAGCGATGAATAGTGCAATATAACGCTCACATCTTTCAAACAAGGAAAGTGTGGATTATTAAGTTTAAAACCCTAATGACTAAGGCTGGCTAACTCAGACTCTCAAGATCTCAGAAATCAAGTCTCCTCAAATCCTTAAGCCCCAAGTGAATGTGAATGTGTCAAGAATACATCAACTCCTCGGTTAAGTCGGAGCAGCCAACACCAGCAACTGCCCCATCGTTCCCAGCAGCAATACCAGCAGGATTCTCGTCCCTTCTATCAGGGACAGCAATGGAGGCAGCGTTAGCAGCCTCACCAGACATACTCCCAACCTCCCCCTCACTATTCTCAGCAGCAACAACCTCACTTCCTGTAGGGGAACACTTCCGGTTCTCAGGCACCCGCCTTCGAGAACCCAGCTCCAGATGACCTCGCCCGCTTGCTCTCTGAACAACAGGCATCCTTCCGGTGGGAAATGGATGAGTTCTGGCAGGAGATGAGGGATATCATCAAGGGAAAGGCCACCATACCAGCACAGATTGAGCCTAATCCGAACAACTTGAAGAGGAAATCTGAGTAGGTACAGTCTTCAGAGGATACCACTCCTAGTGACTTCTTGGATGACATGTCTTCTTTTTGTGATGATGATTTCGTGACTACTAGGAGCGGTAAGATGCCAGCCGGCGGCGCCTCATCTGAGCGACAACTACACGAGGAACCAGGAGCGCCAGATGAGGAGAGTAGCGGTGTTGATGCCGCTAATGATGTTGATGACGGTGGTGCTGATGCCACCAAGGATGGAGATCCTGACGACAATGCTGAGGTCGTCGTGACACCTGATGCAGACGGTGGAGCTGAAACCAGCATTTTGCTTGATGCAGATTCAGAACGTGGTGCTGATGCCGCAAAGACAGATGTCATGGGTGGTACTGAGGACACCACTTCTACTTTTGTTGAGCTCCCACTTGTTGTGTTTCCACCTTTTATATCTCAGGATTGCGACAACAAGAAAAAGAACAAAAATATGAATAAAGGAAAGGTTTCTGCATCCACTTCGACTCCATATATGTTGCATGATGATCATTATATGGATCCCATTCCTTTACAGGCACATGGACCTATTCTTAGTCCTCCATCTGAGGAGGCCATTACCATCCCCTTCCCTCAAGAACTCTGCTTGGCAAAGGGGAATCAAAGAGAGAATCCCAAAAAGACTCACCAGTTAGAGTTCAGCAGCCAGATCATTGGCAGATTTCAGATCCAGCCGACTCTACAGGAGGCGTTTGAGCACATCCTCCTCTTCCAAAAGAATTTGAGAGAGAAGACTACAGTCCGTAGGAAGAGGAGGAACCGTGGAGACAAGATCCATGTGCTCACCCGCTCTACTTGCTTTGCCATTCAGAACAGATTGCCAGCCAAGAGAACTGATGCAGGAGATCCCTATGTCATGCGAGATTCAGGAGCAGCAGTTTGACCGTACTCTATTAGACAGTGGCTCCTCTATCAACCTCCTTCCGGCAGCCTTACTCGACCGATTCGAGTTTGGTCCTCTTCTTCGAAGCAGGACAGTCCTTCAGTTTGCCGATAGGTCTATTAAGAGGCCTAAGGGGTTGTTGAGAGACGTGGTTGTTAGACTTTGTTGTATTGGACGTGGAGATCCCTGAGTCGGTAGCAGATGCCCCCATCATACTTGGATGCCCATTATTGGCCACTGCCAAGGCGGTGACCGACCATGATTGTGGGAAGGTGTACTTTCACGTAGAGGGCGAAAGTATACAAATAGAAACGATCGACGAGACCAGAGCGAGAGAATCAGCATGCTCAGAGAAGTCGAGTGATACCGAGCAGATGACAGAGGCTAAGCGAGACGTCCACCAGGAGTGTGATTTTGTGATGACAGATGATCAATCCATTTGGACAGATCCCATAGCACGAGCCCTCGCCTTGCCCGCAGATTCAGCATACTTACAGCTTATGGCAATTGAGAGCTTGGAGAGCACACCCCTGGCAGAGGACACATTTGAGGCCGACATTTCTGGGATAAGTGGTGAGGCAGAGTTTCATTCCTGTTCTTCTAGTTCAGATCCCTCGGACTCAGACATTGATCGGGATGATTTTGATGACTATTTACCATGCCCGATTCCTTCTGAGCCGATAGCTAGGACGGAGTACGAGCCACTACAGTTTATAGATGATTCAGCAGGGTTCCCTTCATCAGATCTTCATGCACAGCAAGAGTTCTCACATGCAGACGTGGTAGCCTTCACACAGACATATCAGAAGCCATATCTGCCACCTCCCAGTTGTCCAGAATTAAATCCCTTGCCGTAGTCGCTGAAGTACAGATTCCTTGCGGGTGAGCCAGATATGCACCCAGTCATTACCTCAGTAGATTTGACTGGAGAACAAGAATCCCGTCTAATGGAGGTTCTTGAAAGAAATCGCAAGGCGATAGGATGGAACATAGCTAATCTTCAGGGGATTAGTCCAGCTCTGTGCTCCCACCACATCTATCTTGAAGAGGACGCTAAGCCATCGCGTGAGTTTCAGCGACGGTTAACCTGAATCTCCGAGATGTGGTCATGAAGGAAATATTGAAGTGGTGGAGCACCGATTTTATCAACCACATATCCGACTCCAAGTGGGTTAGTCCATTACATAATGTTCCCAAGAAGACAGGTATCACTACAGTTGTGAGTGAGTCTGGAGGAGATAGCTACCCGGGTACCCACTTCTTGGAGGGTGTGTGTGGACTACAGACAATTGAATGAGGCCACTAAGAAGGATCATTTCCTCCTGCCATTCATTCATCAGATTATCGAGAGGCTAGCTGGGAAGAGTCACTATTGTTTTCTTGACGGGTACTCCGGATATAATCAAGTGGCCATTGCGCCCGAAGACCGGGATAAAACGACATTCACCTGTCCATTTGGGACTTATGCTTTCAGACGGATGCCCTTTGGTCTATGTAACGCCCCAACGACATTCCAAAGGTGCATGTTGTCCATTTTCTTGGACATAGTTGGTGATTGTTTAGAGGTCTTCATGGATGACTTCTCGGTCTATGGTGATGGGTTCGATGCCTGTCTTGACTGCCTAAACCGTGTGCTTCAGTGCTGCATAGAGGTAAACCTTGTCTTATCTTGGGAGAAGAGGCACTTCATGGTTACTCAAGGGACGATCCTTGGCCATATCATCTCCAACAGGGGCATGGAGGTTGATCTGACTAAGGTAGATATCAATAGAAAACTCAATCCACCGTCCAATTTGCATCAATTGCGGTCTTTTCTGGGGCATGTCGGTTTCTACCGATGGTTCATTCGGGATTTCAATCGTATTGGCCGACCACTTACTAATTTGCTGACGAAATACACCGAGTTCATTGTAGATGATAAGTGTCTTGTGTCCTTTGAGACTCTCGAATATGGTTATCACGGCTCTTGTCCTTCAGCCACCCAATTAGTCTCTCCCATTCGAGATCATGACGGATGCTTCTGATTTTGCCGTCGGGGCTGTGCTTGGACAGAGGAGGGATGGAATGCCGTATGCCATTCACTATGCTAGCCGGACTTTAGATGCCGCTTAGCGGAATTACACCATGACTGAGAAGGAGATGCTAGTTGTAATCTTTGCTTTGGATAAGTATAGATCATATATTCTTGGATCTAGAGTGACTATCTTTATAGATCACACCGCCATCCGGTATCTCATGGCTAAGAAGGATGCCAAAGCTCACCTTACCAGATGGATCCTTTTCCTCCAGGAGTTTGACATTGAGATTAATGATAATCCTGGAGTTAAGAATGTGGTGGAGGATCACCTCTCCCGCCTAGAGAACCTTGAGGAATCTGAGCCCAGCGCACCTATTACAGAGAAGTTTCCAGATGAGGCGATCTTGGATATCACCTCGCTCCCATGGTACGTCGATATTGTGAACTATCTTGTCGCCAAGACGGTTCCACAAGGTTGGCCCAGGAAGAAACTTGAGACCTTCCTTGCGAAGGCCAAGTTTTACCATAAGGAGGATCCCGTCCTTTATCATGAAGGAGGGGATAGCATCTGGAGGAGGTGCATTCCTCAAGAAGAGCAGCATAGCGTCCCCACCTAATGCCACAAGCTTGAGGCAGGAGGACATCATTCTGGGAGACGGACAGTATAGAAGGTGCTCCAATCCGGCCTTTAGTGGCCTACTCTCTTCAGGGATTCTGATGAATTTGTGATGAGATGTACTGACTGTCAGAAGATGGGTACTTGCGGATAGAGAGACATGATGCCCATGTAGCCCATTCACTTTTGTGAGGTTTTTGATGCATGGGGGATTGATTTCATGGGCCCATTTCCTAAGAGTCAGGGGTTTGAGTACATTCTGCTTTCTGTGGATTATGTGAGTCGTTGGGTTGAGGTCATCCCCGCCCGAGTCGCTGATGCTAAGACCGTGTGTCGCTTTTTGAGGAAAAATATCATTTCACGGTTCGGGGTACCTAGAGTTCTGATTTCAGATGGGGGTCTCACTTTATTAACGACAAGGTTAGGGCCCTTGCAGATGAGTTCGGCATTGACCATCGTGTTGCCACTCCATATCACCCTCTGACTAATGGTCTTACCGAAGTTTCGAACAAGGAGATCAAGACTATCTTACAGAAGGTTGTCCGTCCAGACCGAAAGGATTGATCACAACTTTTGGACTCAGTCTTGTGGGCCTATCGGACTTCCTTCAAGACACCATTAGGGACATCTCCCTTTCATCTCATCTACGGAAAGCCATGCCATTTGCTAGTGGAGATCAAGCACAAGTCACTATGGGAAGTTACTAAGTTATTATTGGATCCCGAGAGTATAGGAGAACAGAAGAAAGCAGAGTTGGCAGCCCTGTAGAAATTGAGAGACACAACCTTTTCTAGCAGCCTACAGTATAAGGAAAAAGTGAAGACAAGGCACGATTCTCATATCAACCTAAACAGTTTGAGCCCAATCAGTGTGTATGGTTGTTTGATTCTAGGCTGAAATTATTTCCAGGGAAATTACAGAGTAAGTGGAAAGGACCGTATATGGACAGGAATGTACATGACAATGGTAGTATTGATATATCCGAGTTGTCATCTTCCTCTACTTTTCGCGTCAACTGTCAGCGCTTGAAATTATATCTTGATCATGATCCGCCAACCATTGACGTTGCCCCCATTCATTTGGTATGAGATGTGCTCTTTGACTCACATCACATTTATTTCATACATGATATCACTTATATCTCCCACTGTATAGATCTATTTGTCCATATCATTCATTCCTTCTTCCGTATTCTGCCACCCCATTGTCATCTTATGATTTTGCTATACTTAGGACGTACTCTGTCCTAAGTATAGGGGGGTGCACACACTGAGATGAGATCTGTGTATTCTCTTTTCTTCTTTTCTTCTTTTCCTTTTCTATCTCCTTTATCTATCAAAAAGGTATCGCCGCTTTTTGTCAGTTTTCTATACTTAGGACGTACTTTGTCCTAAGTATAGGGGTGTGTACACCCCGAGTATTCATTCTTTTCGATCCTCTCCATTGTCTCCTCTTCTTGTCTATACTTAGGGATATCTTACCCTAAGTATAGGGGGAGACAATCTGAGTACGATCTGTTCATTCCCACCCATGACCCTCCCTACATTGTGTGCAGTCTGCTATACTAAGGATTATTTGATCCTAAGTATAGGGGGGACGGTCAACTTCTCATTCAATTATTCATTCATCTCTTATTTGTTTATTCTTTAGACTTTTCTATACTCAGTACAAGTTATGTCTTCTCTCTCCGATCTATGAGGACATAGCTCAAGCTAAGTATAGGGGGTCGTAGATACTACGCATATACTTTAGCCATAACTCGTACTTTCGTATTTTCTTAATAATTATGGCTAATTATATTTAGAAAATTCATTAAAAAACTTAATAAAAAGATGCGACTATTCCTCAAATTCTTTTTGTACTTACTGATCAATAAATCAGGTGAAAATATTTTTTGCAAAATGTTTGAAAAATAGTTTGAAAATCTTTGTGAAAAATCTTTTGAAAACTATTTGCAAAACATTTTGTTACATGTTTTCAACCTTTGTAAAAATATTTTGATTGAAAAATTATTTTCTTTGTGTGAAATAAAATGTTTGAAAAATGATTTGCAAGTGGTTTGAAAAATGGTTGCAAAAATATTTGAAAAATCGATATATACTATTTGGAAAACCTTTACAAAATGATTTTCAAATGTGTGTACATGTTTGTAAAAACTATTTTGGACTATAGTTTTCAAAATTGTTTGAAAAACATGTGTCAAATAAGTTTGAGGAATACATACATCTCATCTAAAATACTCTATGTATATACCTATAAAATTGACCACTTACCCTTGTAAATTCTTCAAATCTACTTCTTGTAAAATGCATCCCCGTGTAAATATTTGTACCTAGATTTTGGCCAAAACCTTTTTGTTTTCAAAAATCCCAAAAACATTTGCAAAACTAAAATCCAAAAACATTTGAAAAACATTTTAAAAATATCTAAAAAATGCATAGGCATCACCTTTCCAAAAATCCATAAAAAGTTCAAAATCTTTGAAAATTGCATCACAAAAATATTTTCTGCATAGCATTTGCATAGCATGAGCATTTTTCGGATTGAGTTTGACAGTTGAACTAGTCTAAGTAAAATCCGAAGATTGGAGCTTGGTTGGACCTTAAATCTACCTAATTAACAGGAACCTTATAGGAGCTGGAATTGAGGTACTTCAGGTCTAGTTGACTTAATTCTTTGAGGATCATGAGACTTGGTTCAATGGAATCTTGACTGCCTAAGTAGAGTATTTCGGAGCACACGCACGACTCTTGTTTATAATGACCTAACTTGGACACCTGCACTTTTCACTTGGATCAACTCAGTTGGAATGGTGAGGAGGTTGGATTTACCGGTATGAGACGCACACAGGTGGAAACACTTGTCCTCCTCTTGGGAGGGAAGTGCACCCAACCCATCCGGTGATGATGAGTTTTGAGGACAGGAGATTGTGGGTTGCAATAAAGCTTCAAAAGGGTGATAGTCTACTAGCTCAAGAGGAAAAACTCCCTATGTAAATGCTGTTGTATATAGTATTCAAAAAAAAAGGAAAAAAAATACAAAAAACAAAAACTCCAAAAAAGTAGACATGCATGTACAAAAATAAAAATGACTGCCGGAGTGTACATATGTGTATAGTCAATAAGCAAGCTTGAGTTTCAAAGTCAAATCATATGAACCTGCAGCTGGATGACTTGACTACACTAGTCTTGCATCCTAGGATAGGTAGATACACTGGCTACCGTCCATTCTTCTCTTCACCCCCTCCTCTTGGGTTGGTTGCCGCTTGAACTGAGAAGGGAATACCCCGCTCCTTGAGGAATGAGTTGTTGGATTGGGGAATCATTGGGTTGCCATATTGGAGAAGCCAGTTCCTTTGTCATTCTAGTTGGGGAGAGCCACCATCACTTACACTGTACGAGTTAGATTCATAGTCGTAAGGGTTTGCATATGAGTTGAAATATTTCTGACCTGGCTATTGAGGAGACTTGAGCAGAGTTTTGGGATTCTCGAAGGCTGTTGGATTTTGAATCCGGTTCTTAGTAAGGTTCCGCCCGCACTAAAATTCAAAGGGTCCGACTTAAGCTCCAAACTTTGATTTTGTGAAGACACGTTTGATGATTAAATTCAATCCAATTTTCTTCTTTTTCTTTTCTTTGTTTCTCTTTCTACACTTATTGCATAAGTGTTTGTTAGGGACTAGCAAAGGCAAAGTATAGGGGGATGATGAATCCATATTTCGTCATCTTTATTCTATCATTTGGCCTCAAAAATCCTGACAAATGCTTATAAATACCCTTAATTCATGCATCTTAGTATCCATGCATGTGTATGTAAATAGTGTACAAAATACAATTTTCAAAGCCAAAATTATAGAATAAAGAGAAGAAAAGAACAAGAATAAAATATTGTAAATATTTTATGACCCGAAACCCTGAGACTTAGGCATCTCGATAACTAGGTCGACAAGGAATAAAGTAGGGATAATGGCCAAAATACAATAAAAATACCTTTTATTTCATTCATTCTCTATTCATTTTGGGACCTATTTTTGGTTTCACTTTTTATACTTCAAATAAAGAAACTTTGTACATGAAAGTTGTAGATAATTGAATAAAGAAAAATACAAAATTTATTTCACACAAAAATAATTTATAAATAAAAAGTTATGAACTGAATAGGTTTCCAGAATCCCAACTTCCCAGACCTATATCTGTCAAATAAAAACTCGAAATGTATCAAACTCACCTTTAATTGTATATATTTTTAAATTATCTATTTAATGAAGGTGGCTTCGTATTTTGCGGAGCTACGGTTTGAAACTTTAGTTTTGGACCCCTATTGTATACTCGTACAGATTAAAATATTCATTTTATTTATTATTCATTAATTTTATAATTTTATATTTTTATAATTTGATAGATATTATTTATGATATATGTATACATTAAAATCAGAATAAAAACCTAAAGAAAATACAAAAATAAAACACCTGTATATAGAAGACATAGGTATAATACATGTATATATACCTATATACTTAACACTTCTATTTTATTAAGTGTACATATACATCAGAAAAATAAAATAAAAATATATTTCAGTATATAAAATTGAGTTATAAATTTATAAAATAATAAACAAAATAACTAAAATTAAATACACAAAATAAAAATAAAATACTAAAATATATAGATACGTATACCTATATAGGCCTAAAATGGTAACTTGTATTTTTATACCTCATAAAAATAAATAGAAATCATGATAAAATACTTCATAAAATAATAAATATTTTTTATTTTATAACCTAAAAATAATAAATTCATTTACTATTTTAAAACAAATTTCTAATTATTTTTCGCAGGGTTTTTCTTGGTTGGTCCACGTGGACCAACCAAGAGTCAGTCCACGTTGACCGCGGTCAACTGGCTATCCTCCCCCTCTGCCCTTGTCAGACCTCGTTTCGACCCCGTTTTCTCGATTTTTTCGAGGTCAATCCTTGCACTCTTTCATGTCGATCCCTTCACGACTTTTGTGCCTCAGCCAATGCTCTTGCACGCCCCCATCTTTCCTTGGGCCGAGGGTCGTCGATTCGAGCGATCTCTCTCCATCTTTGGAGTGCCTGAACTACCCTGTCAACCCTACTTATTCGGCCCTCCGACTTTCGAGCCATTTTTTGAGCCCCTTTGGACCATCGTTTTGATCCCCTGACTTGCGCCACTGAGAGCAGGAGGTGACAGCTCCTCATCCCGGTCATCAGGCGGGTCCTGGAAGGTCGAGGAGGTCTCCACCTCCTCCGACGAATACCCTTGCCGTCGAGGTCTTCCTCACGTGATTCACCTTCGAGGCATCTTGTTTTCTCTTACTTTCTTTTACTCTTTTCGTTCGTCGTAATCCTAGGAGTAATATCCAGTCGTTAGATTCGATTTTCACCCGTTAGATCTCCTCATCGACCACCTCGCCGGAGCTCACTCCGGACAATCGGAGAAATTGCAGGCGTATATTTTCGGAACTTCTTTATTAAGGGTAATGTTTTTGGAAATATTGCAAGTAGGTCCCTAAGGTTTTGTATTTGCATTTCAGTCATCCCCAAGCGTGTGTGTAGTCACGTGCGGGCCCAGAGAAATTGCAGGCGTACCCTTGCGGGTCTTGTTATTTGTGATTAGTCCTGGATTTTTGTCAGTTAGTTATATATTTTGTGGAAAAATTGCACATTGGCCTCTAGATTTCTGGATATTTACATATATGCCCTTGTCAGTAGTGTAGTTGCTCTTTTTTGTCTCTATTTATTTCATGCATCTATAAATCCCAAAAAAATCCATAAAAATTAACATATATTCCTGTTGCATTGTGCTTACACGATATATTTTTATTTTGCATTTTTATTGCATTTTATTATTCATAAAAATTCAAAAAATGCATTTTCAGCACTGTTTACATTAGAAAATACATAAAAATTATAAAATTTTTTGAAAAATTCCAAAAAATTATATTTTGATTGTTTACGTTTGTTTAACTTCAGTCCAAAAAATCATTAAAAATTTCAAAAGAAAACTCCTAAAAATTACAAAACCCCTAAAATCTTCATAAAATCTTAAAAATTCCACAAAAATCCTAAAAATATAATTTCAGTTTCTGAAGTTTCCCTATTTTTCTACCTTTAGTTTAAAATTAATTTGAGGATTTTTCAACTCTGTTTAATATTTTTCATCCTCATTTTCGTTTTAGCCCTTTTATTTCATTCACTGTTTTCAGTATTTTTGCCCTTAAAAATACCAAACAAATTTATAAAAATCTAGAAAAATCACAAAAACATTATAAAAACATAAAAAGCCCAAAAAGATTTTATTTCCTAATATTTTCTTGTGTGTGCTTATTTTTCTCTATATACTATATCTCTTTTTCCTTCTTTATATATATATTCTATTAAAAGAAAAGAAAATATAAAAATATAAAAAGAAAATACAAAATTATAAAATCAAAAATCAAATAAAAATATAAAACTAAAAACCCACAAAAATAGCACAATTGTAGGCATTTGATCACTTTCACATTTTTTAGCATTATTGCCTTGATCTATCTTGCTTGCTCCCTGAGTTCGACACTCTACACATACTTGGACCTATACACACTTATTGTAGAGTTATAATAAATTTTAACTCCAGATATTGCTTGTCATTATTCGATTGTTGTTGTGGGCTAATTGTTGACTTAGCCGGGATTTATAGAGGGTTGCCACAGCGACTGTGTCTCCGCCTTGTGTGAGGCATTTAGACCCTTGTATTTCTCGGTTAATCACCCCCACCCACTTGCACCATCTCTGTATATACACCCCCTCTCACACACACATCACCCCTCCCACTACCACAATGTATACACCTTCCCCCCTCCTACGTCCCCATCTGCGAAAATTCACCCTTCAACCTCCCTCTCTCCAATCATCTATACATATCCCCTTCTAACCCTAACAACCTCGAGGCCCCCAACCCAATTCCAGATCTTTTACTTAGGTTATATTCAACATAAGTATAGGGGGTAGACTCATTCATCCATCCCTCCATCGGTCTTCTTATACATAGGGGACCCTCCTCCTCAGTTCTGCTATATCACCCCATATATAACCAGAGCTATGGCTTTATATCATTTGTTCTATGAGTACATAGAAAAAGTTAAGTATAGGGGGGTATACAGTATAATATTGTATATCTACTTTAGCCATAGCTCATGTTTTTTAACATTTTTGAAAAATCTTTTTGGGCTTAGTTTAAGTTGACTTGTGAACTGAGTTTTGTAAAAATGCTTGTAAAAATCTTTTTAAAATTGAGGGATCAACTTGTTGTAAATAAAATTAACCTTTTTCAAAAAAACCCTTAAAAATTCGAAAAATTAAAATTTCTCTATAGAGACTCTGACTACTAGGCTTAAAATGAGTAGCTACTCTTCAGTTAGGGAACATCGGTCTCCCTTAGCAGAGTGGGTGGTTTAGAGGACATTGTATATGGCTCTATCCTCAAGTAACACGGGTCCGTCTAACTATCTGTACTTACACCCACGCTGGTTGGAAGTAGATGCAACTATTCATATGAGCTTGGGACAATCGTTGTCTCTCAAAGGAATTAGTTATTAAAAAAATTAAAATCCATAAAAATTGCAAAAGATAAAAATCACAATCTGAGCGAGAGATTGCTATTGGGAGGAGGTGCCTCCGGTGGTCCAGCGGAATCCGGGGTAATCACGCCGAATCCCGACCTGCTATGGGTACCGGTCGTACCATATCCCATTGACTTCCATCAATGGCCCCTGCTCGAAGGATGGTGGAGGTAGAGCTGCCAGTGGCTGATCCGGCTGATAAACCACCATCTGAGTGTCCTGAGATGGTGGCTGCGACGGGTAATACTGTACTTGCTGAACCGGCTCTGCCTGGATGCGGTGAACTGGTGGGGCAGGGCAGAGGACTGGGTGGAGCTGCTACTACTGCGATCAGTACGTGACCTGGGAGGCTGCTGAGTAGACATCTGTGCCTCCTGAATGCATAAGATCTGCGTCTTCAGGTCACTCATGGTCTTCGTCAACTGGTCCACCTGGGCCAGTCCTTGACTCTATTACTTCTCAAGGATCTCGATGGGTCCAACTTTTCGCTGATGATCTCTATGTCGGCAGCGGTGGATACGGCCTGAGCTGTGGCTGCTGATGGAGTGTGTGTACCGACATCGATGCGTGCAATCCTCTGAAATCCAACTGCCAGTGGTGGAATCTTTGTATGTGTGTAGACGCGGGCTTGGGCCATGATTGTGGAGTTCTCTGCCATCCCCTCATATATCTCCCAAACCACATCTTCTCCCTTGAAGAAATAAGATCCACCACAAGGGGCATTAACAAGCCCCTGCAGCTCCAGTGTCAGCCCACAAAAGAAACTCTGAACCAGGTTGGGCTTTGATATATCATGATGTGGACACCGGTCGATGAGCTCTCTAAATCGATCCCAAGCCTCATGGAACTGTTCATTTGGGATCATAGTGAAGTTGCTGATCATAGCTCGTGCTGAGTACTTGTTTAAGTACTCAGTCCGGAGCTGTGCCCAGGATGTGTCGTACCTTCCAAGATGTTTCAACCAATAGGCTGCTCTGTCAGCTAAGGAAAACGGGAAGGAAATCATCTTGATCGTATCCTCGTCCACAAATCTGTCGTGGATAGTGCTGCAAATCATCTCAAACTCCTGGAGATGGAGGTGAGGCTCCTCGGTGGCTAGCCCATGAAACTTGGGCAATAACTAAATAGTCTGCGGGCGAAGCTCGAAATTCCCGATGATGGGAGGAAGCTAGGTTGTGCAACTGCCTCATGGTCATCGACGACGGCCTCTCCTGGTTAGGTTCTCCTCCTCCGCCGCCTGCTTCTGGTATGTCTTCACCACCTCCCTCAGGATTGTCATCTCTACCCTCTCGCATCTGCGCCAGCTCTCTCATAATGTCACCCATGAAGACTCCCTCGTCTCTGATATGTCTCTGCATGGTTTCCAGGGAAGCTAACAGTGAATTGTTGATGGCAGCTTGATCATGTATAAACGGAGGGTGTCCTGCTCATCTGGGCGTCCCTCACTGCTGGCCATATCTTGGGTCTTTGCAAAGGCAAAGGTACCCATCTCAGGTGCTGTCAAATGCTCTGAACTGTGTGCTTCACTAAAATCTGACACCACTAGATTGATGGAAGAAGAAGGATGGTCGATGGGGAACAGGGCAGACGTAAACTCAGGCGTGGAGAGTGGGTTTGGACTCCTGAAGCCAACCTAGATGAAAAGGAAGGAGTGCTCGATAGCGGTGCCACCAGACGTGGCCTAAGGGATCTCCTTCCCGTCATTTTGATCTGGAAAAAAAGGGTGGATGAGATCTGGAATGCAAACAAGATGTGAAAATAAACCCCCAATTCACCTACGCAACTCTGAGCTGATGACCGTGAAGGTTTGGTCTTTTATCTTGTCAATTTTTTATTAAGGTGATCATTCAATCTATCAGAGCGATTAAGCGAGCTGTTGGGATCCTAACTCTCCTAGCCAACTGTCCCAATCCCAAATGAGATCTTTCCCAGCCAGTAGGAGTTGTGGATCGTTTACCTGCTACCCGATCAACCCTGTCTGCTAAGGATGTCGCGGTCTGCTTTACCGGTTACCGGAGAGATCCTCACTCGAGAACTACTCACCAAGACCAGTAGTCAACTAAGATTTCAGGTGTGGCTCTAGCCTAGTGTGCGGGTCACTCTCTCGTTGCAGATAAATCAAACAAGGAGGGGGTTACTCTCCCCAAGATAATTTTTTTGAAAGAATGAGGTGAGTTTTAGAGTCAAGTTTGCATTAGCAGTCCCAATTTTATGGTTTTCAATTTTTTAATCTTTTTCTGAATAAAGACAATGCCTAATGAACTTTCCGATCTCCTGGTTATTTTAAGTCCAATAAAGCAGAGGAGAAAGTCGGAAAAGCCGATGCGCGATCAAACACAATGATGCATGCAAAGATAGAAATGCGTACCTTGCTCCAGCACTCTACATGCAGGGTGATCCGCGCATAAATTTAAAGACAAGAACAAAACTACCTATATGATGCACGAGGAAAGCGTCCGTAGATGAGCAACTTCTATTAATTGTGAAGCACAAGTAGCTATGACTTGGAAGAGAGATCGGAGTCTGGTCTTGGGAGCCGATTGGTGGCCACCACAACGGATCCTGCACGTGCTGTAGACGACCCCTCTCGACACATGGTCTCTAGTCCAAGTACATAGCTTTTTCAATTGATTTTTAGCTAAGTCCAATTACGATCTATTGGCACAGGTAAGATATTAAGTGTTGGGCCTTAGCTATTTACGTCACAATCAATAGAAATTCGTAAAGCTAGGGGCTAAATCTGTGTGAAACAAGTAGGTAATAAAGTCGACGAAAACCGTGAGAAAAAGCCGCGAAAAACCGACGAGGCCCCCAAGGGAACAATCCCTCGAGCACTGGACCTCGTGAAGTGTCGTAGTGTCCAAGTCCAGTTTAGTTACAAATTATGTGTCTCTTGCTCACAAATAATTACACAAATATGCAGAAGGGTAAACTAGAGCTAATCTACAAAATCTCTAAGTCTTCCTTGTGCAGGCCATAGCCGGCTTCACGTGGGTGCCCATGCACCTATGAAAACACGCCTCCCTCGATCCACAGTACCTCGCACAAAGACAACAAAGAAGGTGGTCAGATAGCTCAAAAATGTAAGTCAAATACAAGGGAAATAAATGAAGCAATAGTGTTAAACAAATAATCACAATCAGTCACGAAACGATCTATACGCTGTTGCTCCCCGACAACAGCGCCATTTGATTAACCGAGAAATACAAGGGTCTAAATGCCTCACACAAGGCGGAGACACAGTCGCTGTGGCGACCCTCTATAAATCCCGGCTAAGTCAACAATTAACCCACAACAACAATCGAATAATGACAAGCAATATGCGGAGTTAAAATTTATTATAACTCTACAATAAGTGTGCATAGGTGCAAGTATGTTTAGAGTGTCGAACTCAGGGAGCAAGCAAGATAGATCAAGGAAATAATGCTAAAAAATGTGAAAGTGATCAAATGCCTACAATTGTGCTATTTTTGTGGGTTTTTAATTTTATATTTTTTATTTGATTTTTGATTTTATAATTTTGTATTTTTTTATATTTTATATTTCTATATTTTCTTTTCTTTTAATAGAATATATATACAAAGAAGGAAAAAGAGATATAGTATATAGAGAAAATTAGCACACACAATCAAAAATCAGGTAATAAAATCTTTTTGTGCTTTTTATGTTTTTGTAATGCTTTTGTGATTTTTCTAGATTTCCTAATTTTTTTGGTATTTTTAAGGGCAAAAATACTGAAAACAGTGAATGAAATAAAAGGGCTAAAACGAAAATGAGGATGAAAAATATTAAACAGAGTTCAAAAATCCTCAAATTAATTTTAAACTAAAGGTAGCAAAATAGGGAAACTTCAGAAACTGGAATTATAATTTTTAGGATTTTTATGGAATTTTCAAGATTTTTATGAATATTTTTGGGTTTTTGTAATTTTTAGGAGTTTTTGAAATTCTTAATGATTTTTGGACTGAAGTTAAACAAACGTAAACAATCAAAATATAATTTTTTTTGGAATTTTTCAAAAACTTTTTATAATTTTTATGTATTTTCTGATTCAAACAGTGCTGAAAAATGCATGTTTTTAATTTTTATAAATAGTAAAATGCAATAAAAATGCAAAATAAAAATATAGCGTGTAAGAAAAATGCAACAGGAATGTATGTTAATTTTTATGGATTTTTTTGGGATTTATAGATGCATGAAATAAATAGATACAATAAAGAGAAACTATACTACTAGCAACGACATATATGTAAATATCCAGAAATCCAGGGGCCAATGTAAAATTTTTCCACAAAATATATAACTAACTTACAAAAATCTAGGACCAATCACAAATAACAAGACCTGCATGGGTACACCTGCAATTTCTCCAAGCCCGTACGTGACTACGCACACGCTTAGGGAGGACTGAAATGCGAATACATAAACCCTTAGGGGACTACTTGCAATATTTCCGAAAATATTACCCTTAATAAAGCAGTTCCTGGACTAAAACTAAATACGAAAACTCGTAGGGTGTCCTTGCAAAATTCCCACCGCCCCACGTGCACGGGCCACATGAGGTGACGTAGACAGGACCTAAATGTAAATATTAAAAGCCTAGGGGTCTAAATGCAAATATTACATACTTTTTACACTACATACGAAAATTGAAATACTAAAAATTAAATAGAAAAATGGTGAGGGCTTAGGTGCAAAATATCCACGCCTGGCTCATCCAACGGCGGTTGTCGCTTCACTTGACACGTGGCAGCTCCGGAACGTCCGATGACGGTTTGGCGATGAGCGGAGGCGATTAGATCCTCCAAGGGTGATCGGACGGTGGCGAAGCGTGAAGATATGATGGCTGAGGTACACCTGGAGCTCCGGCTTTGATCCGACGGTGTTGGAGGGCGGAGCAAGAATAGGGAAGCAACGCCGGCGAGGCAAGCTTCCTTGAGCTCGAGCTCCATCCTCCGGCAATCTTTGGGCTCCAAAATTGGGTGGTGATCTCCTGGGCTCCTCCTCTTCCTCTTGGTGGCAAAAAATCTCCGGCGGAGGTCGGAGTTCACACGGAGGGGCGGTGGAGTTGGAAGGCTCCTGGACTCTCCGGCGAAGTACGAAGATGAGCCCCAGGCTCTGCTTTAACGCTTAAGACCGGCAAGAAGAGTGAAAGGGTTGAGGGCAAAGTGCCTCGACCCCGTGGGAGTGGAATGGAAGCGTGGAGCGGTGAAATATGACGGTCGACCGGAGCGAGCTCCGACGAGGTGGTCGATGAGGTGATCTAGCGGATGAAAATCGAATCTAACGACGTGATATTACTCCTAGGATTACGGTGAAAGAAAAGAGTAAAAGAAAGTAAGACAAAACAAGATGCCTCAAAGGTGAATCACATGAGGAACACCTCGACGACAAGGGTATTCGCCGGAGGTGGTGGAGACTTCCTTGACCTTCCACGACCCGCCTGATGACCGGGATGAGGTGATGTCACCTCCTGCTCTTAGTGGCGCAAGTTAGGGGATATAAATGGTGGTCCAAAGGGGCTAAAAAAATGGCTCGAAAGTCGGAGGGACGAATAAGTAGGGTTTATGGGGTGGTTCGGGCGCTCCAAAGATTGAGAGAGATTGCTCGAATCGACGACCCTCGGCCCAAGGAAAGATGGGGGAGTGCAAGAGCATTGGTTGAGGCATAAAAGTCGTGAAGGGATCGACATGAAAGAGTGCAAGGATTGACCTTGAAAAAATCAAGAAAATGTGGTCGAAACGAGGTCTAACAAGGGCAGAGGGGGGAGGACAACCAGTTGACCGCGATCAACGTGGACTGTCTCCTTGTTGGTCCACGTGGACCAACCAGGAAAAACCCTGCGAAATAATTAGAAATTCATTTAAAAATAGTAAATGAATTTATTATTTTTAGGTTATAAAATAAAAAACATTTATTATTTTATGAATTATTTTATCATGATTTCTATTTATTTTTATGAGGTATAAAGATACAAGTTACCATTTTAGGCCTATATAGGTATACATATCTTTATATTTTAGTATTTTATTTTTATTTTGTGTATTTAATTTTATTTATCTGCTTATTATTTTATAAATTTATAACTCAATTTTATATACTGAAGTATATTTTTATTTTATTTTTCTGATGTAATATGCACACTTAATAAAATAGAAGTGTTAAGTATATAGGTATTTGTACAAGTATTATACATGTGTCTTCTATATACATGTGTTTTATTTTTGTATTTGCTTTAGGTTTTTATTCTGATTTTAATGTATAAATATAATATAAATAATATTTATAAAATTATAAAAATATAAAATTATAAAAGTAATGAATAATAAATACAATGAATATTTTAATATGTACGAGTATACAATAGGGGTCCAAAACTCTACTTTCAAACCGTAGCTCCGCAAAATACGAAACCACCGTCATTAAATAGATTATTTAAAAATATATACAATTAAAGGTGAGTTTGATACATTTCGAGTTTTGATTTGAGAGATACAAGTCTGGGAAGTTGGGATTCTGGAAACTTATTTAGTCATAATATTTTATCTGTACATTATTTTTGTGTGAAATCAATTTTGTATTTTTCTTTATTTAATTATCTAGAACTTTCATGTACAAAGTTTCTTTATTTGAAGTATAAAAAGTGGAACCAAAAATAGTCCCAAAATGAATAAAGAATGAATGAAATAAAATGTATTTTTATTGTATTTTGGCTATTATCTCCCCCTACTTTATTCCTTGTTGACCTAGTCATCGAGATGCCTAGGTCTCGAGGTTTCGGGTCATAAAATATTTACAATATTTTATTCTTGTTCTTTTCTTCTCTTTATTCTATAATTTTGGCTTTAAAACTTGTATTTTGTACACTATTTACATACACATGCATGGATACTAAGATGCAGGAATTAAGGGTATTTATAAGCATTTGTCAGGGTTTTTGAGGCCAAAATGACAGAATAAAGATGAGGAAATGTGGATTCATCGGGGGGGGGGGGGTAAGTGCATGTGTATGTGTGTGTGAGAGGGGTGGGGGTAGATCATCTAGTGACCTACTCTCTTTTTTTACACACGCAAGCCCTCGAACGAGAGTTGTTAGAAACACACATGCCACACAATTTTTTTAAAACATGATGAATGAAATGCTGATTAATCTTACTTGAATCCTTCCTCTATTCTTTTATGATTCCTTGCAATGGGAGCTCCCAACTCCACACCTCCATGTAGATCAAGCGTCAATCTTCATGGGCCCTACCACAAAAGAAAATGTCATACAAATATCACCAAAAATAATCAATAAAAATAATGCAAAAATACATGATGAGAAGACCTGCAAATTTTGAAAATATTCACAACAAAAATATTTCAAAATTCAACAAATAAATGAAGGTGAGCGTGCCCCCGGCAACAACGCCATTTGATGAATGCAAAATCTACCTTTTTAATATTGTCGTGTTATCGTAGCATAGGAGGCAAATCTGGTTCACTAAAGACCACACTTTTGAATATGTGGACATTATTTTACTTGGCAAGTTTACTAAGGTCGAACTCAGAGACATGGGCCTCTTCGTCTATTTATCAAATTTTGTCTATTTAATTTATGTGTGATTATTTTCAAGTCTTTAGGTTTTCATGCAGATGCACAACAAAATGTAGGAAAAAATGCAAGCAAATATGCATGAAGGAGATGCTATTCTTATTCTTTTCAATGCTGTTTGATGTGATACATGCAAGACAAAAGACAGAAATAAGCCCTATTAAACATTAAGTTAATGAGCACAGATTATGGTTCAAATTCAGAGTCAAATTAGGTATAAAAATCAAGAGCCAACATCTATTAATGGCAAAGAATTAAAGATCAAGAGACTCTATATAACATCATAATTCATTGTATTTAATTTATTGTCAAATCAGAAAATTAAATATGCCACTAGATAGAGGGTGAAATAATAACAAAATGAAACTGAAATCATGCGAATTGGTATTAAAATGCTCAATATATGAAAGAAACAATGCAGGGGCATAAATGTAATAAAAATGCGAGAAAAATAGAGATAGATATTGTAAATAGGCCCCTGGAAGGATCCATTTGCAAATAATGAAAGCTGGGAGGGGCCTAGTGCAACTGCCTGAACTAGTAGGGCCTCGATGTAAATTTCCCAAGCGCACACGTGAGGCATTTGCCTGGGGGCTTATTTGCAATTTTGAAGAAGGCCGGGGATATACCTGTAAATAACCTCTGCCCCACACGTGAAACACACTTGGGGCTAGGTTCGATATTAGTGTAGCTTCGGATGGAGGCTCGATGGCTCCCAAGTAGAAGGCTCGGACGAAAAGGCCGGTTTGGGTGCTTCATAACATGGTTCGTGTTGCCCTAGCCTAGAGGCATGCTGTGGACCACGTGGCTCCTCGAGCACCATTGGATGGACACTGGAGGAATGCCATCTAACGGTGCTTGTACGTCATGGACCTTCATCTCCACTGCATGATGGGCGATGATGTTTGTACTCCGGCAGGCTTACAGGGCTCCGCCTTGCTCCATCATGTTTACAACGATCGACGAGGCCCCCAGAGCCCTTGGCAACGAGGCTTGGATGGTAAGGGAGATGTGGGGCAGATCTGTAGCTGTGGAAGATGGAGGAGCTGGTGAACATGGCTCCGACTCCCCTCCAGCCATCAAAGACATTGTGCCTGCAGGGTTTGTAATACCCAAAGATGGTGTTTGCGTGAGGTTGGTGAGGTTGATTGGTCGTCCAATAGGAGGTAGAGAGAGTGAGAGAGCTGGCTTCAGCTTTGGCAGTCCGAGGTGAAATGGGGTAGGGTTATTGAGGATCTGGAGAAGTGGAAACTGTTAGTGGATGGTTCGGCGAAGGTGACCGATGGGTGGCAGAGGTGGAGAGGTGATCAAGTGGTAACGAAGCGGGATGTCAGCGATGGTTTAAAAATGAGAAAACTTAGGATAGGTGATAACGAGAATTTTGCGGGGGTCAAAATACGCCCCGCATAAGACGGGGACGATCGTGCCGCTGAGGCGACCGCTCACAAAACCCTTGTTAACCAGAAATTAACCCACTTCAAAGAATAAGCAAATTAAGTCGCAAAACTATGAATTAACATTTATTAACTCTACCATAAAATATGCATAGTGCGTAAGCATGTAGAGGTCGAACCACAGAGAGCAAAAATCGGTAGCCTACGAGTATTCATGTACAAGCTGGTCGTGTATGCACACAAGTCATTTTGTGGGTTTTTGAATTTATATATATATATATATATTATTTTGTTTTGATGATTTTTTTATTTTGTTTTTATATTTTATATTTTTTTCTTTTTATATCTTTAACTATACAATATAGATATATATAAGATATAATATATATATATTGCTTTTTATATTTTTATATTTTTTTATTGTTATTTTTCTAGATTTTTCTAATTTTTATGTATTTTAATTCCAAAAATGTCCCTAATATGGGACTAATTAAATATGCCAAAACTAATTTGGGTTTTAACAATATAAAATAAGTCCAAAAATAACCCAAATTAATTTTAATATGTAAATAATAATATATAAATAATTATAAACTAAGAAAACGTATTTTTGGTATTCTTTAGGGTTTTTCTCTTTTTTTAGGATTTTGGAGCTACTTGAAATTTTTATATTTTTTTCTATTATTAGGGTTTTTCATTTTCTGGACTCAATATATATATATATATAAATATACCATATATAATATTTTTGGAATTTTTCAAAAACATTTTTTATTTTTTTGGTATTTTTGGATTTAGACAGGGACTGATTAAGCTCTATTTTAATTTTTAAAAATAGGTAAGTTGCATAAAATCCACAGTAAAAATGCATGCGTGAAAGAAACCTTATCAGGCAACTACGCTAAAAATTTCATGATTTTTGGAGCCATGTTGCTATTTACAATAAATACAAGAAAGAAATAAAATTAAAAACTGCCTGGCAGGGGTATTTCCGCAAATAAAAATGAATACAGGGGTCACAGTGCAAAAACACTAGCAAGTATCAACGTTTTCTGCAATATTAAGGATGAAATGCTCATAAACAAACCCGCCAGGACCCGCTTGCAATTTAACCATCACGTGGGACTACACTGATCCGCATATATAGGGACTAAATTATATTTCGGAAAGTTCAGGCTCCTGGTTGCAATTTTGACAAAAATAATACACTTGATATTTTATTTTATGGACTGAAGGTAAATACATAAATATACAGGGGGTCGTGTGCAATTTTTACTCCTCACGTGGGACTACACGTGAGGTGGCGTGGAATGGACCTAAAGGGCAATATTAAAAACATCCAGGGGGTCCATGCAAAATTTCCACATTAATTTGATCCTTCACTTTTATTTACAGTAATAAACATTAAATACAAAAAGGAACTGGGGTCAAATATGCAATTTACCCCTTATTAGGCGCGGTTGGACGGCGGTGATGATCTCACTTATCCACGCGTCGCTCATCCAACGGCCGGTACCGCTTCGCTGATGGGCTCTTGAGATTAGATCGCGAGGCGCGATCTGACGATCGACATGGTGTCCATCCAACGACTGCTGCTGCATCTGGGACCTTCATCGTGATCGGACGGCTATGGAGCCGCTTGGAAGAACAAGGAAGAAGCTCGCGCGAAGCGAGCTTCGATCTTGAATCGCGGGCTCCTCCAAGCTTCTCCATCGCATCTGAGGTGTTCATCACATTGCTGGAAGGTCCCTGCGTCGAACGACGATATTCACTTGGCTCCTGGAGGTCTGAGGTGTTCAGGCGAGGTCGGAGAAGGTTTGGACCCCCAGGAACCTTCTCCTGGGTCGGATCGAGTCCCAGAGGGCTCGTTTCAACGTAGTACCAGCACAGGAAGAACAAGGGGCTCGAGGGCTTTCTCCTCGACCCTGGGTTTTGAAGCTGAGGCGAGGCGGAGGAGCTCCGACGAACGACGGAGGTGGAGCTCCGATTCGCGAAGACAGAGGGTCTCCGGTTGAACAAAGGTGGTCGAGAGATGGAGAAGGCGATGAGGAGTGAAAGGGAGGTGAAATGATGGTCGGAGACAGTCGAGGCACTGTGGAGAAGTCGCCGGAGCTGAGCTCCGACGAACGTCGATTTGGCTAAACTAAGCTATTCTACTGATCGAAAGGCTAAATAAAAGACAGGAATGAAATGCAGAAATGAATAGCTACCTAAGGAAGTACATGCGCATCTCTTATACATGGGGGGCTCCAGGGAGCAGGACGGGCGCTGGAGCTCCGCCGCGACAAAATTTCTTCCTCCTTCGGCCGATCCACAGTGCTAGGGAACTCCTCCTGTCACAAGGGCTCGTCCAGGACCGGATTCAAGGTATTTTGGGGGAAGTAAGTTGGCCAAATTCAACCAAGGAGGAGGGGAAACTTATTTATAAACATCCCTGGACACCCTTATTGACCGGCGTTTATTGAGTAATCTGGAGTTTGTACAGATGATCCAAGATATTGGCGCATCAATGATCATTAGGGATGATTTCTTGTGAAGGAAGTGAGCGTGATCGATGGAGGAGACGCCCGCGAAAAATGCCAGAAAATTAGGGATTAGCCAGGTTTGACGGGTCGGAGATGCGGATGGGACAGTTGACCAGAGGTCAACGGTCCGCCGCCCCTGATTGGTCCACGTAGGACGCTACAGGACAAAACATGGGGTTTTATTAAAGAATAAATAATTTAAAATGGTAAATGATTTTATCATTGTTCGAGTATAAAATAAAAAATGTTGATTATTTTATTCATGATTTTATTACGATTTTTATTTATTTTTTGATGTATTTTATTATGAGTTTATTTTAATGATGTATTTATAGGTATATTTACATGTATTATGCATTATTTATTTTTATTTTATATATTTTATTTTATTATTTTATTCTATTATTTTATATATTTATAACTTATTTTTACAAGTATAAATATATTTTTATTTATTTTTTATAAGTTTATTTACATATTTAAATAAATAGGTTTATGTAATATGTAGGTATACTTATATGTATTTTACCTATATTTTATATTCATTTTTTTATTTAATGAATTTTATTTGTTTTTTTGGATTTGTATTTTTAATAAATTATAGATAATATTTAAAATTTAATAAAAATATAGAAGAATAAAATAATTAAAGAATGTATTCCCCTTTTATTTATATACATACATAACATAGGTATTTTGCCTATGTATTGCATAGGCTTATTTTATTTTACAAATTCTTTTTGGTTTTCTTTTAATTTCAATAGGTACATGTATTACATATATTACTTACAAGATTCTAAAAAATATAAATTTACAAAAATGATGAATAATGAATATAATGAATATTTTATTCGGGACGACTGTACAATGGGGGGGGGGGCAAAAACCTAACTTTCACAAATGGACTCCAAAGATTATGAAACCAATTTTATTAAATAGTTATTGGAAAGATATATACAATTAAAGGTGAGTTTGGTGGGTTTTGAGTTTTTATTTGCAAGATATGGGTCTGTGAAGTTAAGATCTTGGCTTTTTATTCTGTGTATAAAATGCACACTGTATATTATTTTTGTACAAACTTAATTTTGTATTTTTATTGACATTATTATCTACAACTTTCATGTAGAAAATATTTCTATTTGATGAATACATAATTATATACAAAATAGGTGTCAAAAATACATAAATGAATGAATAAATAAATGAGGAATTTATTGTATTATTGGCCCTTATCTCCCCCACCTTTATTCCTTGTCGACCAATTCCATTCTGGCCTTGGTCTCGGGGTTTGGGTCATAAAATATTTGCAATATTTTATTCCTTTTTATTTTCTTATCTTTATTCTATAATTTTGGCATTAAAAATCTTATTTTATGTACAATAAATATAATAAATAACGAATGCTATTATAAACAAATTGATGCTGTTTACATGCATTTGCTGGGGTTTTTAAGGCCAAAATGATAGAATAAAGGTGATGTAATGGAGATTCATCACCCCCCTATACTTTACTTTGCTAGTCCCTAGCAAATACTTATGCAATAAGAAGAAAAAGAATAAAGAATATAAAGAAAAGAAAAAGGAAATTGAAGAAGATAGAGTGAATAGGATAGCTTTCAGTGTAATATCTTGTCCTTACAAAATCAGAGTTTGGAGCTCGGGTTAAACCTTGATGTGAAAGTGTGTGAAACCTGGTTGGGAACCAAATTTAGAACACAACAGCCTTCGAGAATCATAGAACTCGGTTCAAATCACCTCAATAGCCAGGTCAGAACAAGACTACATCATACGCAAACCCTTAGGACTATGAAGCTGACTTGTATAGTGTAAGTGATAGTGGCTCTCCCCAACTGAAATGACAAAGGAACTGACTTCTCCAGAATGACAACCCAATAATTCCCCAATCCAACACTCTGTCGTCAAGGAGCGGGGTATTCCCTTCTAAATTCAAGTGGCATCTAACTCAAGAGGAGGAGGGGAAGAAAAGAATGGACGGTAGCCAGTGTTGCTACCTATCCTGGGATGCAAGACCAGTGTAGTCAAGTCATCCAGCTGCAGGCTCACATGGTTTAACTCTGATGCTCAAGCTTGCTTATTTCCTATACAACATATATACATACTCCGGCAGGCACTTTATTTTTATTTTCAAGCCTTTCCACTTTTTTGGAGTTTTTTTTCCAAACATACTATTTACAACATCATTTACATAAGGACTTTTTCCTCTTGAGCCAGAAAACTGTCCCTCTGTTGAAGCTTTATTGCAACCCACACTCTCCTGTCATTCGACTTCATTGAAACTGGACCAGGTTGGGGTGCACTTCCCTCCCTAGACGTGGACGAATGTTTCCACCCGTGTGCGTCTCAGACTAGCAAATCCAACCCCCTCACCACTCCAACTGAGTTGAGCCAAGTGAAAGGTGCAAGTGTCCAAGTTAGGTCACGGCCGACAAGAGTCATGCGTGTGTCTCGAAAACTTCAAGTTAGTCCACTGGGGTGATGTGAACCCAGCCCTGATTTCTCAAAGAATTAAGTCTGAATAGACCTGAAGTACCTTAAACCTAGTTCCCATAAGGTTCCAGTGCAGTTAGGTGTAGTAAGGTCCAACCAAGCTCCAATCTTCGACTTTACTGGACTAGTTCAATCATCAAGCTCAGAAGAAAAGGATATGAATGATATGCAAATGCGATACACAATGAATGATGCAAAGAATAATGCAATTTTTCAAAGAATTTGAAAACAAAGAGAAAATTTTTACAAAGAATTGTGCAAATAAAAGAATTTGATCCCATAAAGTACAAAATATATACAGCTATTTACACGGATGTGCCACAAGACTTAAAGAATTTACTGGTTTTAACAAAGTGATTTATTTAGGTGTATATACAATTGATAAAGATTCTTATATATATATATATATAATTTTTTATGATTTGTTTTATTATATATATATTATGATGCTTTTATTCCTCAAATGTATTTGAAAATCATTTTGAAAACTATAGTACAAAATAATTTTTGCAAATATTTACAAACATTTGAAGGCCATTTTGCAAAGATTTTGCAAACACTATATATACATTTTTCAAAATACTTTTACAAACATTTTCAAAATCCTTTGCAAATAGGTTTTCAATTCCTTTATTTCACACAAACAAAAGAATTTTTGCAATCAAAATATTTTTAGAAAGGTTGAAAATCATTTCACAAAAAGTTTTCCAAAAAGTTCACACTATTTTTCAAATCATTTTTCAAAACTATTTAACCTGATTTATTAATCAGTATATACAAAAAGAGCAGAAACTATATTTTCTGTACCAACTTATTTGGGCTCTTATAAGTTTTATTTGGAATTGTTGCTTGTTTTTGCATGAGAGTTTTCTGTGTATACTCCTCAGCCTTATTTGAAAATCGTTTTAAAAAGATTTTGAAAACTATAGTCCAAAATATTTTTACAAACCTGTACACACATTTGAAAATCATTTTGTAGAAGTTTTTCAAATATTATAGATAGATTTTTCAAAATAATTTTACAACCATTTTCCAATCATTTGCAAACTGCTTTTGAAACATTTTTATTTCATGCAAAGAAAATGAATTGTGCAATCAAAGATATTTACAAAGTTGAACACTTTTTCTCAAACCTTTTGAACAGTTTTTATAAAAATTTTTCACAAAGATTTTCAAATCTTTTACAAAGCTATTCTTGCCTGATTTATTAATCTGTATGTAAGAATATGAGGAGCTCACAGTCATCTTTGATTATAGTAATAGTAATACTTTTATCATTACTTTTTTAGATTGAGGTAATATTTTATTTACAGTATGAGTTATGGCTTATAGTATATACATGGTATATACGACCCCCCTATACTTAGCTTGAGCTATGTCCTCATAGATCGATGAGAAAAGAAAAGACATAACTGGTACTGAGTATAGACAAGTCGAAAGAATATATGAATAAGAAATGAATGAATGAGCAGTTGACCGTCCCCCCTATACTTAGGATCAAGTAATCCGAAGTATAGCAGACTGTACATAAAGCAGGGAGGGTCAAGGGTGGGAATAAACAGATCGTACTCCGAATGTCTCCCCCTATACTTAGGGTAAGATAGTCCTAAGTATAGACAATAAGAGGAGACAATGGAGAGGATCAAATCATAAAAGAACTCGAGGTGCACATCCCCCTATACTTAGGACAAAGTGCGTCCTAAGTATAGCAAACTGACAAAAAAAAGGACATCACCTTTTGATAAAAGAGAAGATAGAAGAGAAAAGAAGAAGAGAAGAAGAAAATCAGATGAATAATTTTTGAGGTGCAGCGTCTGAATCTTCTGATTCTGTGGATATGTCATCATGGTGCAGAAGCTGGATGGAGTCGACAACGACCAAGAATGTATCTGGTTCGAGGTAAGGCTTCAGGAGCTGACCGTTGACGACGAATGGTTGTGCTTCAATAGACAATTTTGATATGGCAATGCTTCCATTATCACGCACTTCACGAATTTGGAATGGCCTTGTCCACTTACTCTTTAATTTGCCTGGGAATATCCGCAACTTTGCATTAAACAACCACACCTTCTATCCAACTTCAAAGGTCTTTCGTCTGATGTTCCGGTCATGCCAGCGTTTCACCTTTTCCTTGTACATTGATGTGTTATCATATGCATAGTCTCGGAACTCCAAGAGTCTGTTCAGATCATCCTTTCTTTTCTGACCACTTTTTCGTGAGTCCAAATTGCACATGTTAATTGCCCACAAAGACTTGTGAATTAATTCGACGGGCAGATGGCACGGCTTCCCATATACAAGACTATAGGGTGACATGCCCAAGGGAGACTTGTAGGCAGTTCGGTAAGCCCATAGGACCGAGTCCAAGAATTGGGACCAGTCTTTTCTGTTTGGCCTGACAAGTTTCTGCAGGATAGTCTTGATTTCTCTGTTTGATAATTCTGCCATGCCGTTGGTCTGAGGATGGTAAGCAGACACGACTCGATGATCGATATCGTACCCCTTTGTTAATTTCTTGACCTCTTTGTTAATAAAATGGCTACCCCCGTCTGATATGAGAATTTTTGGTATCCCGAACCGCGAAATGATGTTCTTCTTCAAGAACTGACACACTGTTCGGCTGTCGGCGGCTCGAGCGGGAATAGCTTCAACCCAACGACTCACATAATCTACGACAAGAAGGATGTGCTCAAAACCTTGACTGTTAGGGAAAGGTCCCATGAAGTCAATGCCCCACGCATCGAAAACATCTGCTATCTGAATGATTTTTAGGGGCATCGAATCTTTTGCAGTGAGTGTACCCTTCAATCTTTGACAGTCAATGCATCGTTTGACAAATTCTGCTGCATCCTTGAATAATGTGGGCCACAAGAAGCCGCACTGAAGTACTTTGGCTACCGTACGGTCTCCAGACTGATGTCCACCAGATTCGAGCGAGTGACAATGCTCGAGGACACTATAATGCTCCTTCTGAGGGATGCACCTACGCCAAATGCAATCTTCTCCTTCCCAGAATAAAAGAGGATCCTCCCATTGATAGAAACGGATGGTCGACATAAATTTATTCTTTTGATTCTTCGTCCAATCAGACGGTGTTACCCCTGAGGCGAGGTAATTGACTATATCAACATACCAAGGGAGAGAATCCACTGCTAAAATCGATTCATCTGGAAAGGTTTCTGTGATGGGTGCATTGTTCAGAGGAGGCTCATGCTGCTCAATTCTGGAGAGGTGGTCTGCTACCACATTCTGGACTCCAGGCTTGTCCTTAATTTCCAAGTCAAATTCCTGGAGGAGAAGGATCCATCGAATCAGTCTCGGCTTGGCATCCTTCTTCTGCTGTTGGTATCGGATAGCAGAGTGGTCTGTAAAAATGGTGATTTTTGATCCAAGCAAATAGGATCTGAACTTTTTGAGGGTGAAGACCACGACCAGCAACTCTTTCTCTGTCACAGTGTAATTTCTTTGCGCCTCATCTAATGTTTTGCTGGCGTAGTGAATGGCATAGGGCGCCTTTTCTTTCCGCTGTCCAAGAACAACCCCGACTGCAAAGTCTGACGCATCAGTCATGATCTCAAAGGGAAGAGACCAATCTAGCGGCTGTAGGATTGGAGCATGAGTGATAAGCTCCTTCAGCTGATTAAAAGCAAGGAGAACCTGCTGATCGACATTAAACTCAGTTTCCTTGCATAAAAGTTCTGTCAAAGGTTGGGTGATGCAGCTAAAGTCCTTAATGAATCGTATGTAAAATCCCACATGCCCCAGGAATGACCTTATATTCTTGACTGACTGATGCGGCTCTAGATTGGCAATAACATCTACCTTTGCCGGGTCAACTTCCATGCCACGTTTGGAAACAACATGACCCAGCACAATCCCTTCGGTGCACATGAAGTGGATCTTTTCCCATGAAAGCACTAAATTGACTTCACTACATTTCTGAAGCGCTCTGTCTAGGTGTCCAAGACAAGAATCGAAACTGTCACCATAGACTGAGAAGTCGTCCACGAACACCTCGAGAAAACTGTCTACCATCTTGGCAAAAACTGCTAGCATGCATCTTTGGAATGTTGCAGGTGCATTACATAATCCAAAGGGCATCCTCTTGAAGGCATAGGTGCCAAACGTGCAAGTGAAGGTAGTCTTCTCTTGATCTTCAGGAGCGATTGCCACTTGGTTGTACCCGGAATACCCATCCAAAAAGCAGAAGAACTCCTTGCCTGCTAGTCTTTCCAGAACTTGATAAATGAATGGCAAGGGGAAGTGGTCCTTCTTAGTTGCTGCATTAAGTCGGCGGTAGTCAACACACACCCGCCAGGATGTTGGTACCCGAGTGGATATTTCCTCTCCTTTGTCACTGGTAACCACGGTAAGCCCGGATTTCTTTGGAACTACATGCAGTGGGCTTACCCATTTTGAATCAGAGATGGGATAGATAAAGCCTGCGTCACACCATTTCGTTATTTCTTTCATGACGACGTCTCGGAGGTTTGGGTTCAATCTTCTTTGGAATTCGCATGACGGCTTGGCATCTTCTTCCATGTAAATGTGGTGTGAACATAAAGCTGGATTTATCCCATGGAGATCTGATACGCACCAACCAAGTGCCTTGCGGTTCTTTTCTAGAACCTCGAGAAGTCGAGATTCCTGCTCCGGAATCAGCTTGCTGCTGATGATGATCGGATACATGTGTTCTTCACCCACGAGGAAAGCATACTTCAGCCCTGCTGGAAGTGGCTTGAGTTCTGGTTTTGATCTGTCCATCTTGTTGGTCACTTCAGAGACTATACTGATGGTGGGAAGTACTTCTTTGATGGAGCTACTATCCTCGGTATTCTGTTGAGACCCTGATAATGTGTCGAACTGTTCTGTACTGTGCTCATTGTGTTCGGGCTGGAGTGAATTCTCGGGATCAAAGAGATGCTCCTGCATCTGAGAATCTGTCTCCCAAGAATCATCGGAGCATATAGCAACTGTGATTTCCAAGTCCTCCTCAAGAGTGAGGATTTCTTGGGTCCATGAATGATTCAATGACAGTGATGAGTCTCTGATCTCTGCAACAAAGTCACAGTCTGCTTCTGATACTGCACGGCTCTCATCAGTCATGGCGTTCGACTCTCTGATCATGTTTATAGTGATCTGCTTGTTGTTCGAGCTAAAAGTGATCTTGCCAGACCTGTAATCAACCACGGCACCTGAGGTACGTAGGAATGGTCGGCCAAGGATGATAGGGGTCTGGAGTAGAGGTGCGGGTGAGTCCATATCAAGGACTACAAAATCAGCTGGGAATTGCATCTCCCGTACCTTAACTACAACATCTTCCAGCAGACCCCGGGGGCGCTTAATGGATCGGTCAGCGAACTGGAGGACCATTCGTGCCTGCTTGAGTGGACCCAGCCCAAATTCTTGCGGTATTGATGATGGCAAAAGGTTGATGGAAGACCCACTGTCAAGGAGAGTGCGCTCGAAGACTTGATCAAAAATCTCACAACTGATAAGAGGTGCTCCTCTGTCTTGTTTCTTCTGTGGGAGGTTGCTGATAGCTGCAACATTGGCCATGGAGAGTACGTGCTTTTCTACATCTCTACGTCGGTTCTCATGTGCCGGGCGATGCTTGTTGGTACATGCCTCCTTCAAGCCCTTTTTTACCGCGGGCATGTATTCCATGGCCTTGATCAATGGTCTATCCATAATTAAATTGTCTATAATTTCCACAACTCCAGGATTAGACAATGCATTTTTTCATTTTGCAATTTTTTTTGGATTTTCCTATTGCATGAGGAAAATGAATATGTACATCTCTAGCAGGAAAAACATAGTTCTTATTTACATTAAAATTATCGCCCACAGAATGTTGTACATTCGGGTGGCAAAAAGGAGTACAAACTGGATTCTGACATGCTGGTGCTGAGGGGCGAGCATAAAATGAGGCATCTGTGCCGTCGGCTGGCGAGGTATCGGCTGCTGGCGGCTCCTCCAATGCTGGTGCGGCTGTGCTTTGACTATAACATCCTTTTTGGTCTTTTTTGTTTTTGCTGATTTTTTTGTGATTTTTGTTGGTGAAGATGGTGGTGGCTGACAGCTGGGATGGCTTCTCCTTCTTCTTCCTCCTCACCCACCCCTGTAGTTGGCACGACTGATGCAGAAGATGACGATCCACCTAGTTCTTTATTCTCCCCATTCTTGATAGCAGGTGGGGGCAAGGCCCTACCGCTCCTGAGAGTGACAGCATTAGAATAAACCATATTATCATTTTCTGACTCTACAGATGCAGACAGGGCATCACATTCTACCTGCTCTTTCTTTCTGGAGCTATTGGGGTTGGCCTCGACCTGAGCTGGGATGGTGGTCTTGGTGGCAGTCAGCTCGTCGAGCCTCTTGGTCATATCTGCCAGCACTTTGACGAGTTGGGCCAAGCAATCCATGGTCAGGTTCACAGGAGTTGCCTCAGTGGATTCAACGTGCAGACCACACTGTTGTTGCATGTGTGTGTGCTGAGGTTGTTGCCGGTGATGCTGGGGTGGTGTAGGAAGTTGGAGCTGCTGATAAGAGGGAGGGGGATACTGTTGGTACTGCTGAGGTGGAGCAGCCGCATACTGATGTAAAGGCTGTAGGTTACGGTATTGCTGCTGCTGATATTGCCGATTCTGCCTCCATTGATTTGCATACTGGAGAGGCTGATGATATGGTGGCGACGGCTGTGAGGACTGCCCAAAACGACCACCCTGAGGCTAGTGGTATTGCCGGTTGGCCGGTAGCTGACCCTGAGGTTGTCCCATAGAACGGGTCGGCTGTGCTTCGTGACTCCATACCCCGTTCACTTCTTGAACCAGGGGTGGTGGTGGGAATATTGAATCGGATCCTGATACAAACTCTGGTTGGTATACAACCATCTGCTGCTGCGGCTGGCCCTGGTCGGGCGCCTGCACATAGTACACATGCTGGACTGCCGGTGGCTGCTGGCTCGGCTGAGGCTGATGTAGCGGTGGTTGCTCGTCCTTCCTCTCGGCTGGAGCTTCTGATGGTGTTGCCGACTGAACAGAATTGATGGTGCCCACCAACAATTCTAACTGTTTGGTCATCTGATCAAGCTAGTCAAGGTTCTGAGTCCTCTTCTCGATCACAACAAGTTTTTCAAGGTCCTGTGATCGCTTCTTGATGATATCAACCTTCGAGAGATGGCCCCCGATGATGCTGAGGTTGGAGCTCTCATCTCTCTCCGCCTCGCGGGATGCTGCCATGTGCACTAGTTTCTGGAGGATCTGGGGTTGCTTTTGGTATGCTTTTGATGAAGAGAGAGAGAGGCCTCTCCTTCGGCCATTTCCTCGAATATCTGCCAGACTACATCTTCATCCTTGTTGAAGTGTGAACCCCCACAGGTTGCGTCAATGAGCCTTTGGCTCTCAATGTTCAGGCCCCCAAAGAAGTGCTGGACCAAGCTGGTCTTCGGGATCTCATGATGGGGACATTTCTCTTGCAGATCGGTGAATCTCTCCCATGCTTCATGTATGGACTCGTGGGCTCCTTAGGAGAAGTTGCTGATTCTGGCACGTATATGGTTGAGTCGACCGAGAGGGTAAAACTTATGCAGGAAAGCTGACTTTAGTTCCTCCGAGGTTGTCACAACCTTCCCCAGATGGTTGACCCAATAAAGGGACTTGTCTTGTAAGCTGAAGGGAAATGCCATCATTTTGACAATGTCCAAAGGAACATTGGGATAGTGAGTCGTACGACAGATGCGTGAGAACTGCTGCAGGTGGATGTACGGTTCTTCATTGGTGTTTCCATGGAAAGCTGGAAGAAGAGCAAGGAACTGGGGCTTCAGTTCAAAGTGAGCGTGCACTGGTGGAATGATAATCCACTCGGTCATCTGGCTGTCTCCAGGATTATATGTCTTCTTTAGTGTAGGCTTTGGTCCCCTAATTTCTGGCTCTTCGTCATCATCAGGTGGACCACCACCTCCTCTTCCGCCTCCTCCTCCCTCGGCTCTGTTCATCACATCATTTAGCATATCCTGAAAAGCGATCTGTGCTAGGGCCTGCTCTGTCAGCTACTGTTGGATTGCCTGGATAGATGCTAACAGTTGTGCATTAACCTGATTCTGATCTGGCAACTGTCCTTCTGGTTGGGGTGGCTGCTGACCCTTGCCCTTTCCTTGAGGAGCCATGTCAGGGTCTGAGTCGGAAGAAATGAATTCCGGAGTAGAAGCCAGGGCTCAGTCTGCCCTTTTATCTTCAGAATGAGAGAATCCTGATCAGACCACTTCCAATATTATTCAACTATCATGATAATTTTGTAGTTAAGATCAACCCCAACATATTGTGAACGGAACAAGATGTAGACTGTAATCGACTTCCATTCACAACGGCGAGAGTGCGATAAAAGTGATCCCTGATTATTGGGTGGTCAAAAGGGAGGTAGAAGACGAGGAGTCTGGAGATCGATCCGCAAAGTCCGGGTCGGGTTCTCGGGAATCGCCTTGAATTTATTAGCGAAGTTGAGTCCATGGAATCGATGTGGGTGTCGGTTGAGTCTCGACGGAAACCATCCATAGATCAACTTCGCGAAGCAAAAGAAGATTGTATGTTGGAGGAAGGATACGATGGTCAACGAGGAGTAAAAAGGAGTGCAAAACAGTAGAAAGGCTCGAACCGAGCGAGGGTCAAATGAGAATATTACAACAAAATTTTGCACAAGGGCACGAGACTTGATCTTTGAACCTTAATCTAGATCCATGCAAACACAATGCAAAATTGGGTTCACCAACTCACGCCATGTGAAGCCGTAAGGGTTCGGCTACTTATTATCTTGTCAATTTTAGAGCTGTTATTTCAGGCATATCTTTTAACAAGTCCTTAGCACGCTACCCCTATAGGAGAGAGAGTACTGCCAGAAAAGCATCCCGTACTTGTCCTCCTCCTTTGTAACCTGTAGTCTGTACTTTTTGAGGTCCTTGTAACCCTTCCTGGATCCCTACTCATCCAAATAAATAGAGAGAGGAAGCCAATAGGCAAAACCAATACTTCGGTTCTCGCTCGCAACGGAATCACCCGTGAGCGTGCAAAAACCTACTCGGACGCAAACCGATGAGATAGACGCCCCCGTGAAGGCGTGGTCTAAGCTCAATACTTCAGACCGGGTCAATGCTCCACACAATAGAGAGTCATTAATGCCGACCCAGCCCTACTCGGTCACGTACGATAGAAGCGCCAATACTTCGGAGATCCAGGCGACACACAAGGCAGTTGCAAACTGGGACTTTGGCTCTATTCCTTATGGGACGTGCCTCGCTCAAGGGAGTAGGGTTTTGGTCCCCCTCCAAAGGTACCTGAAAACAATGAGGGCTTTATGAACCCAGTACAATGATAGTCCATTACAAATTTTAATTAAGGTCAAAGTTTATTTAGTAGTCCCCTTGTTTTAGTTTTTTGGGTTTTCACCTTTTTTGAGTCAGTTTCATACCAGCACCTAACATTTTTGTAGATTTTCATTTATGTCCTAGGTGCTCAAAATCAGAGGGAGATAGCGGAAAAGCCGTGCAAGTTGGTTCTATGATGGAAATCTCACCATGAACCGAACAATGCATGCTGAGTTAGAAGACTTACAGTGCATCCCAGCTCTCTCCATGTGGTATGCAAAACAAAATTTTTTAAACCTATCTACATGGCGGTGTGCATTCGACAAAATCGCCCTAAATATTAGCTGCTATTAACTTGAAGAACCACAAGTTGCTCACTTATCCTTAACCTAAGAGTCCGGTCTTGGCTTACCCCTCCTCTTCTTGACACACTCGAGTTCAGGAGTAGCGCTTGATGGGGCTCGCTCACGGCACATGGGTTAAGAGATAAATGAACAGACTGTTTAAATTTAACTAGATCCATACAAAGTAGACTACAGGAACATGCATTCTGATTAAGGTTTGGACCTAGCTTCCCAATCAAGCAACCTATGTCTAGGGGTTCCAAGCACACAAAACAAAATGAAATAAGGGCGGAAAGCACAAAACATTGGAAAACAAAGAAAAGAAAGCGGTAGAAAACTCGGAAAACAGAGATGAGGCCCCCAGGTGAACAGACACCCGGGCACTGGACCTCATTGTGAAGAGTAGAGTCCAAGTTATATTACATGCCAAAATTGTCTCTCTCTCACAATAAATTACAAAATTGATGCTAAGGCCTAGCTAATTCACATCCCTTTGCATCCTTGGTGCTCTCTCCAGCTGGTCATGAAGTGAAGACCAACCTCCTCCAAGCTCGGCTGCCTTGACTTCCTAAGAAACCATCCTCGCTTGGCGGGCCCTCGCAACAATGTCACAAAGAGATAGAATTAATATACAAGCTCAATCAATGAAATAAAGAATCAATTAATTAATCAGAATAATTGAATATGTATGCCACTAATCAAAGAATCATGTGTTAGTTAAACAATTTCAAATAAATAACTAATCATAGAATAAATGATGAACAAATGAATTTTTATACAAGAATGACAAGGTATAATAGGCTACGTTCATTGCTCCCCGGCAACGGCGCCATCTGATAAGGAGAATTCTACGAGGTCAAAATACGCCCCGCACAAGACGGGGACGATCGTGTCGCTGAGGCGACCGCTCACAAAACCCTTGTCAACCAGAAATTAACCCACTTCAAAGAATAAGCTAATTAAGTCCCAAAACTGTGAATTAACATTTATTAACTCTACCATAAAATATGCATAGTGCGTAAGCATGTAGAGGTCGAACCACAGAGAGCAAAAATCGGTAGCTTGGGAGTATTCATGTACAAGCTGGTCGTGTATGCACACAAGTCTTTTTGTGGGTTTTTGAATTTATATATATATATATATATTTTATTTTTGTTTTGATAATTTTTTATTTTGTTTTTATATTTTATATTTTTTTTCTTTTTATATTTTTAACTATATAATATAGATATATATAGATATAATATATTTTTTTGCTTTTTATATTTTTATATTTTTTATTGTTATTTTTCTGGATTTTTCTAATTTTTATGTATTTTTAATTCCAAAAATGTCCCTAATATGGGACTAATTAAATAGGCCAAAACTAATTTGGGTTTTAACAATATAAAATAAGTCCAAAAATAACCTAAATTAATTTTAATATGTAAATAATAATAAATATATAATTATAAAGTAAGAAAACATATTTTTGATATTTTTCTAGGGTTTTTCTCTTTTTTTAGGATTTTGGAGCTTCTTGAAATTTTTATATTTTCTTTTTCTATTTTTAGGGTTTTTCATTTTTTGGACTCAATATATATATATATATACACCATATATAATATTTTTGGAATTTTCAAAAACATTTTATATTTTTTGTGGTATTTTTGGATTTAGACAGGGACTGATTAGGCTCTATTTTAATTTTTAAAAATAGGTAAGTTGCATAAAATCCACAGTAAAAATACATGCGTGAAAGAACACTGTATCAAGCAACTACATAAAAATTTCATGATTTTTGGAGCCATATTGCTATTTATAATAAATACAAGAATGAAATAAAATTAAAAACTGCCGGGCAGGGGTATTTCCGCAAATAAAAATAAATACAGGGGTCACAGCGCAAAAACACCAGCAAGTATCAACGTTTTCTGCAATTTTAAGGACGAAATGCTCATAAACAAACCCGCTAGGCCCCCCTTGCAATTTAACCATCACGTGGGACTACACGTGATCCACATACACAGGGACTAAATTATAATTTTGGAAAGTTCAGGGTCCTGGTTGCAATTTTCACAAAAATAATACACTTGATATTTTATTTTATGGATTGAAGGTAAATACATAAACATACAGGGGGTCGTGTGCAATTTTTACTCCTCATGTGGGAGTACACGTGAGGTGACGTGGAATGGACCTAAAAGGCAATATTAAAAACATCCAGGGGGGTCCATGCAAAATTTCCACATTAGTTTGAACCTTGACTTTTATTTACAGTAATAAACATTAAATACAAAAAGGAACTGGGGTCAAATATGCAATTTACCCCTTATTAGGCACGGTTGGACGGCGTTGATGATCTCACTTATCCACGCGTCGCTCATCCAACGGCCGATACCGCTTCGCTGATGGGCGCTTGAGATTAGATCGCGAGGCGCGATCTGACGGTCGGGCATGGTGTCCATCCAACGGCTGCTGCTGCATATGGGACCTTCATCGTGATCAGATGGCTATGGAGCCGTTTGGAAGAACAGGGAAGAAGCTCGCGCAAAGCGAGCTTTGATCTTGAATCGCGGGCTCCTCCAGGCTTCTCCGTCGCATCCGAGGTGTTCATCATGTTGCTGGAAGGTCCCCGCGTCGAGCGACAGTCTTCACTTGGCTCCTGGAGGTCTGAGGTGTTCAGGCGAGGTCGGAGAAGGTTTGGACCCCCAGGAACCTCCTCCTGGGTCGGATCGAGTCCCAGAGGGCTCGTTTCAACATGGTACCTGCAGAGGAAGAACAAGGGTCTCGAGGGCTTTCTCCTCGACCATGGGTTTTGAAGCTGAGGCGTAAGGTGAGGCGAGGAGGAGGAGCTCCTAAAAACGACGGAGGTGGAGCTCCGATTCGCGAAGACAGAGGGTCTCCGGTTGAACAAATGTGGTTGAGAGATGGAGAAGGGGATGAGGAGTGAAAGGGAGGTGAAATGGTGGTCGGAGACAGTCGAGGCACTGTGGAGAAGTCGTCGGAGCCGAGCTCCGGCGAACGTCGATTTGGCTAAACTAAGCTATTCTACTGATCGAAAGGCTAAATAAAAGACAGGAATGAAATGTAGAAATGAAAAGCTACATAAGGAAGTACATGCACAGATCTTATACCTGGGGCCCTCCAGGGAGCAGGACGGACGCCGGAGCTCCGCCACGACAAAATTTCTTCCTCCTCCGACAGATCCACGGTGCTAGGGAACTCCTCCTGTCACAAGGGCTCGTCCAGGACCGGATTCAAGGTGTTTTGGGGGAAGTAAGTTGGCCAAATTCGACCAAGGAGGAGGGGAAACTTATTTATAAACATCCCTGGACACCCTTATTGACCGGCGTTTATTGAGTAATCTGAAGTTTATACAGATGATCAAAGATATTGGCGGGCATCAGTGATCATTAGGGATGATTTCTTGTGAAGGAAGCGAGCGCGATCGATGGAGGAGACGCCCGCGTAAAATGCCAGAAAATCGGGGATTCGCCAAGTTTGATGGGTCTAAGACGCGGATGGGAGAGTTGACCAGAGGTCAACGGTCCACCGCCCCTGATTGGTCCACGTAGGACGCTACAAGACAAAACTGGGGGTTTTATTAAAGAGTAAATAATTTAAAATGGTAAATGATTTTATTATTTTTCAAGTATAAAATAAAAATGTTGATTATTTTATTTAGGATTTTATTATGATTTTTATTTATTTTTTGATGTATTTTATTATGAGTTTATTTTAATGATGTATTTATAGGTATATTTACATGCATTTTGCATTATTTATTTTTATTTTGTATATTTTATGTTATTATTTTATTCTATTATTTTATATATTTATAACTTATTTTTATAAGTATAAATATATTTTTATTTAATTTTTATAAGTTTATTTACATATTTAAAGAAATAGGTACATGTAATATGTAGGGATACTTATAGGTATTTTACCTATATTTTATATTCATTTTATTTATTTAATGAATTTATTTGTTTTTATTTTGGATTTGTATTTTTAATAAATTCTAGATAATAATTCAAATTTAATAAAATTATAGAAGAATAAAATAATTAAAGAATGTATTCCCCTTTTATTTATATGCATACATAACATAGGTATTTTGCCTATGTATAGCATAGGCTTATTTTATTTTACAAATTCTTTTTGGTTTTCTTTTAATTTCAATAGGTACATGTATTATATATATTACTTACAAGATTCTAAAAAATATAAATTATAAAAATGATGAATAATGAATATAATGAATATTTTATTCGGGTCGACTTTACAATGGGGGGCCAAAAACCTAACTTTCACAGATGGACTCCAAAAATTATGAAACCAATTTTATTAAATAGTTATTGGAAAGATATATACAATTAAAGGTGAGTTTGGTGGGTTTTGAGTTTTTATTTGCAAGATATGGGTCTGTGAAGTTGAGATCTTGGCTTTTTATTTTGTGTATAAAATGCACACTGTATATTATTTTTGTACAATAATTTTGTATTTTTATTCACATTATTATCTACAAATTTCATGTACAAAATATTTCTATTTGATGAATAAATAATTATATACAAAATAGGTGTCAAAAATACATAAATGAATGAATAAATAAATGAGGAATTTATTGTATTATTGGCCCTTATCTCCCCCTACTTTATTCCTTGTCGACCAATTCCATTCTGGCCTTGGTCTCAGGGTTAGGGTCATAAAATATTTGCAATATTTTATTCCTTTTTCTTTTCTTCTCTTTATTCTATAATTTTGGCATTAAAAACCTTACTTTATGTACAATAATAATAATAAATAATGAATGCTATTATGTACAAATTGATGCTATTTACATGCATTTGCTGGGGTTTTTAAGGCCAAAATGATAGAATAAAGGTGATGAAATGGATATTCATCAATAGGGAATAAGAAGGTTACCTGGAGATCTGAAGTGGAGGAATTGGCTTGGGCTTAGCTTCCTTTGAAGCTTGGGGTCGTCGCTCGGACTTGGTCAGCCTTGCCAAGGAGCTCAGCTTCCACCATTGAGGTGGAGCTCACATCGCTGACACCATGGATCACACCTAGGGAACTAGGTCATTATCGTCTCAATGCCACCCTCCGCTATCACCGGAGGGTGGAGGTAGCTGGGAAACAACCCCATTGAGTGGTGGATGGGGTGACGAGGAGGCGGAGGTCGAGGTTTTATAAGTGGAGGTGGTACGACGGTTACGTGGCGGCAGGGGGTTTTTGAACAACCAATTGAAGGGTCGTGAAGCTCGAAAGTGGTGGAAGGAGGGAGCGTGGGGATGAGGGCAGTATTGGCTATGCGGGGCAGCTGTTGGGTGGTGGAGAGTTGAACGAAGGCACCTTCCAAAATAGGAAGGGGGGGGGGAAGGGGGGAATCGCAGCCGTGACATCTGTGGAAGGGGACGTCGTAAGGTGGAAGAAGAAGTAGGGGCCGTTGGATCTTGTGATCCAATGGCTTTGATTGGGGCGCAGGTGGAGGGCATAGATGTCATCGGAGATTATTGTCCGGTGAAGGAGTGGATGCCAACAGTTGGGATGAAGATGGAGGGGATGATCTGAGGGCTAGGATGAAGGGGGCGACTTGGAGCGAGGGGAGTCGTTGGATGGGGGCAGATCCAACGGTCGAGGGGAGAGTTGAAGTGGGTGGTTGGGATCAGATGGGGGTGGCCTGATCAGACAGTGGAGAGGGAATGAGTGATGAGCGGTGAAGATGTGGGCGCCTTAAGGAGATCAAACAACCAGAAGAGAAAGCGGGTGGCAAACGAGGAAGCGGGCCACATGGGCGGCCCATAGGGTGCCATGTGGCCTAATCAGAAAATTCAGAAACTACAAAAATAAAGATAAATCTAAAAGAAATAATTAGAGGTAAAATTAGGAAAAAGTTAAAACATGAAAGTTGTAGATCTTGATGAGATCTACAAGTTTCTTGTTGGTTAATTAGCCAAAAGAGGCCATTTGTACACAAGATTATTTTTGGGGGTATTTTAATGGGATAAAAACACTGCTTTTTGTCTTTGAGATTTTTTATATTTTTTATTTCTTTTAAAGGTCAGGAAAATTGTAGACAACTAATTAATCTAATTTTTAGGTGTTTTTAATAAGAATTAAAAACAAATAAAATAATACTAATTAAATACAATGAATATAGTGTTAATTATACACGTAATATAAACAATATAATACAGTTTTAGAACAACGAATTATCAGTGATTGTTATTGAATTATTTAAGCAAGCAAATTAATAATTTGATTTTAATATGATGAATACGAGATTCATCAATGCAAAAATTAGGTTTTGGACCCCTATTGTATAATTTACTTGAATAAAGTATTCATTTTATTTATTCTTTATTATTTTTATATTTTTATATTTTTATAATTTTTTAAATTTTCTTATAATATATGTAGATATTTAGATTAGAATGAAATCATAAATAGAATACAAAAATAAAATAGACTATAAAATAGATGATGGGGAGTATGCACCCAGATGCATGTAATTTTACGTGCCCTGGGTCTATAACTTCCATTTTTTTTCAAAAATTGCATTATGTATATTCCTCTATATATCCCTTCTATATGTCACTACAATTTCATCAGAAATAGAGACTTCTACACCCTCTGTCTAGACCGTGTAATTTTAATGGTCTTAGAATTGATGTAATCGACATGTTCTAGAAGGGTATAAGAGTCTCTATTTCTGACTAAATTAGAATGACATATTGGATGGATATACAGACGAATATATACGGTGCTATTTTTGAAAAAAAATAAAAAAGTGAAGTTATAGGTCCCGGTACATGTAAAATTATATGCACTTAGGTGCATACTCGATATCCTCATATAAATATATAGATGAAAAACCTATACTTATACCAATATGTTTAATACCCTTATTTATTTAAATGTATAAATTATATTAAAAAATACATAAAAAATATATTTATGTATATAAAAATAAGCTATAAATATATAAATTAAGAAAATAAAATAATAAACTCAAAAATAGAAAATAAAAATAAAATATATAAACATAGATGAATATACCTACAAATATAACCTTAAAAAGTAACTTGTAATAAATAAGCCCATAAAATAAATACAAATCATATTGAAATACTAAAGAAAATAATAAATATTAGTTATTTTATAGTTTAAAAACAATTAATTCATTTACTATTTATTAATGAATTTATAAATAATATCGGGTCGCCTTTTTCTGGTTGATTCATATGGATCAACCCGAGGGAGTCAAGAGTTGACATCAGTCAATTCTTCTCCACAGGACTATACCCTGTCAGATCTAGCCTTTGACCTCTCATTCTCGGATTTGTTTCTCATGATATGATGCTCGAGGTCTGATACATCCTTCATGAGTTGTCATCTCTGTACCGCCACCATCCACGTCGAGCACCTCTCTGGTACAATCTCTTCCTCCTACGCCCAAGATCTCCCCTTGAAGTCACCCTTCATTCGCATGTACAAAGACCACCTCCTCCTCCATTTTCAAATCGAATTCCCTTTTTCCCATTTCTCCCCTTTTGAGCGTGTGCTTGGGCTCGATCAAGGTGACTGCTCACTCTCCCAGCTATTTGGCAAATGGAGGAGTGAGGAGGAGATCGGTTCCACCATCTCCGATAGAGCACCGCCGTGAGGTCCCCTTATCCTTGGTTCCTATCAAGTGGAGGTTATTTTTAGTGCTTTTTAGATAGGTATTTGTTGTAGGTTTCATTTCATGTCTTTAGATTAGTCTTTAATTGATTGTTTTACTGTTAAATACACGATTCGTAGTTCGTAGGAACTCCGTTCCGACGAACCCTCCACTGTATATTTGACCAATCAACGACTCGCCAACCGCCCCCATTTCTTTTCTTAGCACCTCTTCCATGCCCCATTGCAATGAATTCACCCAGATCCCTTGCATATCTGGAGATCGATGTCCCCATCTCTGCCTCTCATCGAAGAGGTCCGCCACGCACCATTCCCCGTCTACATCCACTACGATAGCTCCTAGGACCTTTGCCTTTTTGTGGTTGATCTAACCATGTTGGTCCTAGGAGCCAACGCCTCTATCTGAGTGGTGATTTTGTCAAGAAAGCTTCCCAGGAGCCTAGCTAGAAAGAACGACCTCCATGGCTCATTTTGAGAGCTCTGGACATTCTTGGAGGTTCAGGGAGGAGCGGAGCAGCAGCAGGAACATGCAAAGCTTGTCAGAGGCATGCGAGGAGGCCGGAGGAGCGAGTAGTGAAGGATATGGGGAAAATCCTTAAGCGCATCACAGAAGCGTAAGGATCGCATCGTATGCGATCGGGAGTGACTATTCGCACTCGTTGCTTGATGCAACATAAACTAAAAATTTTCATGTGACGAAACCACATGATCCAATAACGCTTCTCGGATCGTTTTGTCTAAACTACGAACAAGTATCAGGGTTACCTCTTGAAGCATGGTTGCAATCGAGTCTCTAAAGGAAGTGACCTCCTGTCTCAAGTCTAATCCGATGGAGGAGATGCTTGCGAGCGTGTTGAGGAAACATGTGCTCCTCACAATCCATGTTGATGATCCAAGCGACAAATCTCCTGATCTCGTTAAACGAGATACGACGTCTTCTTCATGAGAAAGGCACGTCGAAGGAGACAGAGATCCACAAGCAAACGATCGGGCAGCATAACAGTGATGCTGCGACGATGGAGAATCTCTCTAGGGCTTCCATGGTGGATGGTCATATGTGTGAGAGAGAGAGGGCATGTAGAGAGAAATAGAGAGAGAGAGAGTTGTTTTAAACTTGTAACCTAAGAAGAGCAAGGGGTGCCTCTCCTTTTATAGGGTTTTGGGATCCATGGATCTCAATCCATGGACAACACAAATCCAATGACTCACATTGATTTGTGTTTCTTTCAATGGCCAAGATGTTGTCGGCAAAAACATAACAACAATTAATTCGATTTAGATAAAAATAATTTACATCTAAATTAAATCAAGATTTCATGGAGATTTCAGGAAGGAAATCTCACTCTCTTATATTGGAGAGGACGACCACCAACTTCCATATTGGAATTGGTCGCCGTCCACCCTTCCAATATGGAAGGGTGGATTTCCATGCAATATCTTGAAATCTTGTTGAAATTTCAAGATTCCTTGGAAATTTCCAAGATTTTACAACAATATTTGTTGTAAATTATTCTACAAAAATAATTCATAATTATTTTGAGAATATTATAATCTTGCCATTGGAAATATGTGAATCACATTCACAGCCCAAAATAAAATGCAAATTACATTTTCAATTCATTGTCCAATGTGAATCCAATTCACCTCAACATTTAATTAACAAATGTAAATTACAAATAGCTCTCTCTTACATGTTATAAATCACATTTATAATATATATGATTAATATGGATAGTCCTATCCACATCATTCATATCCATGATAATTAAATCACATTTAATATCTTGGATCTCCATTCTCTTATTCCTAAATAATATGAATCACATTCACATTATTCACATCTTTTGATAATTAAATCACATTTAATTATCTAAGATAACCCTTCTTATAATATGAATCAAATTCATATCACTCATGATAATTAAATCATATTTAATTATCCGTTTTCACAATGATTGGATATATAATATCAACAATAAAATTATCCTGAACTCTTTCAAGGATAATGCGCTTTGTCTGCGGATACTTGGAGATAAGGACAGGGTGATTGTATTATTCTACGTATAATGACTTGGATATTGAGATCACATATCAAATCCATATCTCGGGCCTCCCATAGATGGTTGATTAACTCAAGACTGTAAATCTAATCTTCTCTTTGCATCTGAATCACATTCAGATCAATGTCCAACACTTGGACCAAAATCAGATTACTTCTCTACTGAGGGGAGTCACTAAAATCCAGACCCGTTTCATCACTCCCTAGAAATGGAAGCATCATGGTTATACGATCGTTTATGATCACATCACCCTCAGGTATTCCAAATACCTGTACATCCAATATACTAGAAGACTCACTATAAACTCGAAGTATTAGATCAATTTTACACTTCTATTTCAGGGTTTTATCAGTAAGTTTCCTATTCGATCATTGGGAGTCGGTATCGATCATATACTTTCCAAAAGCACATATTATACCTAGGTCTTGATCATATACTTTCCAAAAGTATATATCAAACCTACAAATTCAGTCAAGCTTCCAAAGCGAGACGACCGTGCACGGAATTTGATTTTTTCCAATATCTCATGAGTGAGCTCATGTCTTCCGATTCAGTAACTGGACCTGTATGATCCCTTTGAGAGATCGTATTACTCATATGCCCTTGCATGCACACCAACACGTCGGTGTATAGACCTTGATTAGGTCATCAACCTATTGGTCTGCCAAATGTACATACTCAGACATAGAGTAATACATCTGTCTTCGGTCAGAGGATGCGTGCCTATATCATAACAATATAAGACATAGGACTTTGGTTATCTCGATCTCGTTAAGTCAACTGTTTGACCTAACTTATCTAACACCTCCAAATCTCTATTCCTCTGCAGAGGACCTGCATCAAGAGGTCGGTTAGATATCAACCAAAAGAGAGAGGATTGCCATCTCCTACTCTGGCTGGAGATCATCTCTTAATATTCATTTGACGGTGCTTGATGAGTCCTCAATCTAACTCTTTAGATATTCATCCAAGCACCAACCTCTATGATTCAATTATTGAATCAACAGCTGTATGATCATTAAGATCGCCATGGTACATAATCCTAATTCTACTAAGAGACCTATTATGCAAGTTAATTATTCTTCATTTCATATAAGGGAATGATATTCGCAATAACATTTATTGCATAATATCTCACCGTGGGCTCACATGTCCAACAAGTAGTGCCTGATCAAAACTCGCCAAGGGTGAGTTCTTTGCTTGTTCTTCTAGCATCGTCGAGGACCATCCAATCGAGGCCGAGCCCCATATCACACAAGAGGCATTAGATTTTGAGCACCTTTTCCATTGATCTTCAGTAAGAGATCTAATCTCAACACTTCATGCCGAACTATAATCGCGTGTCCTAAGCGCGCCACATGGATAAGTGAGCTCCCACAATCGTCGAATCTGGTGCCTTAGGGGGTATATTGCATCCCATACCCCTGATTTTTGTATCTTTATTATTTAATCATGTAATTTATTTTTGTAGTTTAATATTTTTGTAAAATTTTCATGTCAAACCTTAAGTTTTCTGTCTAGCTCACCTCACGTGGCGTTCCACATGAGGTGGGCATTTTCCATGCTTGTAGCTTTTGTAATTTAAGTTTATATCATAAACCTTCATTGGTAGTTATAAAACTTTGGGATATTTGCACTTTAGCTGGTGTTTTTATTTTTATTTGCATTTATACCCCTTTTAGTCCATTAATTTTAATGCACGTTCTATATTTCTTAAAAATATCATCCATGCTCTAAAAAATCTCAAAAAATAGGAGTAAGTGCATGTTACATCTACATTCATGCCATATTTTTATTTTCGCATTTTAGGACTTTAAGTATTTATTAAATAAAAGGCACATTTTCGACCCTATTTGAATTAAAAATTACCAATAAAAAAATCCCCAAAATTCCAAAAATATTCACTTCTATTTTTTAATTTTATTTATATTATTATCTATTTATAAAATTTATTTGAAAAATTTTGGACACTTTTTGCTATTTTCAATTTCCAAATTATCTAGCTTATTTATTTAATCCCTATTTTGGGATATTTTTGACATTAAAAATCTATAACAACTTAGCAAAAAATCTAGAAAATAACAACAATTGTGAAAAATTACTCAAAACTCAAAAAAATTATTTTTCACTTTTTGATTATTTTTGGTGGTATTTATAAATATATTACTCTGTATTATATATGGCTTTATATATTCTTATAATTACTAAATTTAAAAAGAAAAAGGAATTAAAGTAACAAAATATAAAAAGAAAAATATATAAAATTAAAGATAATTAAAAAAGTGTAAAAATTAAAATCCATAAAAATATAAATTAAAAAATCGACACAAAATACATAGACAAGTAGAGCACAAGTTTTGGATTTCATTTTCCCGATCTGTCTAGTTTGCTCATTGTGTTCGACACTCTACACATACTTACACCTATATACACATTTGTAGAGTTATAATAAATTTTTACTCCACATCTTATTTTTCATTGCTTGATTTATATTGTGGGTTAATAGTTGAATTTGATGACAATCATACCATGTAGGTTGAGGAGACCCCAACAACTTCCATAGAAAGGAGTAGGTATATCGTAGTGCCATACCACTTCTTGAGTCCATTATTACTTCTTTTATGTTATGTAATGTTAATCTTAGGAGCAGTAGGACACTGTAGTTGAGTGATAAAGTGAAGGGGAAAATTGAAGCTTCTATTAGCAAATCATCATCATCACCAGTAGTTCCCGTACAATGCACTAGATCTGAGGAGGAAAGAGGAGGAGCATCACCTTAGAAAAAATGAAGAAAATAAAGAAGAATCAAGCAATAATATCCTAGGCTGAGTTAATGCAGCCACGGAGATGACAACACTAGCAGTCGATCCCATGTAAGCCGACTTGAGTGAATTTCCTACTTTAAGTTTTCCACATGTTGTGGATGATTGTACTATGATTATACATCCTTTTATAGAAAGAACACTTTTTTGAATGGAAATTTTATTTTTGATGACACTCGCATTCCAGTTCTCGTGAAATAAAAATAGTAAAAAAATTAAAAACAACCCTGTATGATCCCAACATTGTGGAGTTATTGCAAAACATAATGCTGAAAATGATGTTACTAGAAGCCATGGAGTACATGCATATGATGAAGAAAGGAATAAAGGAGGCATGTACAACTAAGTGTCACAAAAGAGGATGCGATAAACCTATCAAGCACATCCTGACCATGACAACATCAATGCTATCAATAACCTCCCAAGAAAAAAGAACGATATGGGAACGCCTCTCATTAGATGCGAGATGTTCAACCAAGAGTTTGAAAGAACACTTCTTGACAACGGATCTTCCATTAATCTAATGCCTACATCACTGCTCAAAGAATTTGGGTTGGGACTGCTGAAATCAACAAGAATGATCCTGCAATTCACAGACACATCAATAAAGCGGCCAAGGGGTATTTTGAAGATGTTATTGTCACAATCCAAGGGATGAAGTTCCATGTAGACTCCATTGTTCTAGATATGGACACCTCAGCCCCTTTACTTCATACCCTGATAACATTGGGACGGTTGTTCCTTAAAACAGTCGAAGTAGTGTTTTACTATGGCACCAAAAAGTTCACCTTTCGCTCAAGCAATGATAATGTTTTGATTAAAATGATCCCAGCACTGAAGCTCAAAAAGTCTATTAGCTGAGAATGAGCATATTCAGAAAGAGACAGAAGATTGTGATTTTCTAGCAGAAATCAGGGATAAATCATTATTCATGGATGATAATGAAACCTAGGAGTTCCTCACCAGGGAGGAATGGTTGGAAAGCACAATCGAATTTCTGCCAGTCCTTGAGAATGAGGTCCTTGCTGATGAGCTAACCGAGCTGATAGAAATCAATCCATAGCCATCCAAGTAATACGAATTCTTTGTCAATCTTTCTGATGTCTTGTATTCTGAGCCAGAAACAATCAAGGTGGACATCATAAAGTTGATAGAGCTGACAGTGGCTGCAATTGCTGAAATCGCCATAGAGCCGATTCAGACCCCTCCAGAGCTAAAACCATTACCATCGTCTATGAAGTACACCTTCCTTGCGGGTGAATAGAATATGTTCCCGGTCATCATCAATTCTGAACTAACTGAGGATCAAGAATCTTGCTTGCTCGAGGTTCTAGAAAAAAATGGCAAGGCAATTTAGATGGAAGACTACTGATCTCCATGAGAAAAATCCTTCATTGTGCTTGCACCATATTTACTTAAAAGAAGACTGTAGGCCTTCCCTGAGTTTTAGAATTGGCTAAACCAAAATCTCTGGAGGTTGTGATGAACGAAATCACAAAGTGGTGCGTTGTGGATTTGATCTATCCCATCTCAAAATCAAAATAGGTAAGTCAGTTACATGTGATCCTAAAGAAATTTGGAATCATTATTGTAACGAACTATAAAAGATAGGAGACTCCGATCAGAGTATCGACATTTTGGCACGTATGTTTGGATTACAGATGCCTGAACCTAGCCACTAAGAAAGATCACTACCCTTTTATCTCCATTGATTAAATTGTCGAAAGTCTTGCTATAAAGGAATACTTCTATTTCTTGGATGGGGACTCTAGATACCATCTGATTGTGATAGCCCTGAAGACCAAGAGAAGATTACCTTCACCTGCCCATTTGAGATGTACGCTTTCAAAGGAATGATGTTCGTATTGCGTAATGCCCCACTACATTTTAGAGATGTATGTTGTCCGTATTTGATAACATGGAGCACCGTTTTCTTGAGGTATTCATGCATGACTTTTCGGTATACAGAGACAACTTTGATCAATGTCTGACTTATCTAAACCGAGTGCTTCAGAGATGTTGCGAAATCAATTTGCTGCTCTCATGGAAAAAGATTCACTTTATGGTGACTGAGGGAATTTGTTGGGTCACGTCATCTCCAAGCAAGGCATGGAGGTCAGCCCAATCAAGGTGGAAGTAATATCTAAACTTGATCCGCCTACTACATTGAAGCAAGTCAGGTCGTTTCTGAGGCATGTTTGGTTTTATTGAAGGTTCATCAAAGACTTTAGCAATATCACCCGACCATTGACGAAGCTTTTAGGCAAGGACACAGATTTTATTGTAGACGACAGAGTACTCCATGCCTTTGATCAGTTAAATGAAACAATCACATATGCTCATTTCCTACAACCGTCGAATTGATCTCTGCCATTTGAGATACGGTGAATGCTTCTGATTATGCCATTGGGTATTTATTAGGACAACAACAAGAAGGATGGTCATTTGAGACTCATTATGTTAGTAGAATACTAGTTGAAGCACATAGCAGTTACACAATCATAGAGAAAGAGCTGCTAGCAGTAATATTTGCACTGAAGAAATTCAGGTCACATTTGCTTGACTCACAGGTTATTGTCTACACTGACCATTCTGCCATACGATACTTACAAATCAAGAAAGATGCTAAGTCACGTTTACTTCGATGGATCCTTTTACTCCAGGAGTTTTACATGGAAATATGAGATAAACCTAGAGTCAAGAATGTTGTAGCGGACCACCTTTTCAGAATTATTGATTTAGATACTCCTGAGCAAGCCGTCATTCCAAATTGAGACCTTCCTAGATGAAGCGATACTGTCAGTCACTTCTCTCCCATGGTACGCAAATAATATGAACTACCTATTCTCTGAGGAAGTTCCATAAGATTAGCCAAAGGTGAAAGTGGATAAGTCCATGTCCAAGATTCACTTTTACTAATGGGAGGATCCTTACTTGTTCTATAAATGTGTAGATTCTATCTAGAGAAGGTGCATTCCTGAGGAGAAGTAGGCAAGTGTCATGAATCATTGTCACAAGTTAGAATATGGAGGACATCATTTTGGAAAGTAGACAACATCTAATGTGCTTCAATGCGTCCTCTGGTGGCTGACTCTTTTTAAAGATGCTACTGAATATGAAAAGGATGTACTGACTACCAGAAGATGGTCGACACCATCAGTTCTAGAGATACCATGCCTCTCAAGTACATTCATATATCAGATGTCTTTGATGCATGGGGTATCAATTTCATGGTCCCATTTCTGAACGGTCAGGGCATTGAATACATCTTGCTTGTTGTTGATTACGTCAGTCGATGGGTGGAGGCTATCCTCCTTGAGCTACTCATAGTCGCATTGTCTGTCGTTTCTTAAAGATAACGTCATTTCAAGGTTAAAGATTCCAAAGATTCTGATATCCGACGAGGGAAGCCATTTAATTAACAACGAAGTCAAGAAGCTGACAAAGGAGTATAATATTGAACACCATGTCACATCTCCTCACCACCCATGGACTAATGTATTGGCCAAGTGTTCAAACAGAGAGATCAAAATGATTTTGCAGAAATTTATGCATTATGATAGAAAGAACTGATCACAATTGCTTGACTCGATTCTTTGGGCTTATCGCACAACATACAAGTCTCCTTTAGGCATTTCTCCCTATCGCCTGGTGTATAACGAGTCATGCCATTTGCTTGTCGAGTTCATTCATAAATCATTATGGGTGGTCGGTATATGCAATATGGATAGAGAAAAAGCTGGCAAGGATAAAAAGATTGACCTGAATAAGCTATTAGTATTAAAAGACTATGCATACAATAACATCGTCATGTATAAAGAAAAGATCAAGAAATGGCACAATAAGAACATCAAAAGAAAGAATTTTGAGTCTAATCATAAGGTGCTTCTGTTTGATGTGAAGCTAAATTTATCCATGTGGCGTGCTTAGGACACGCGATTATAGTTCGGTATGAAGGGTTGAGATTAGATCTCTTACTGAAGATCAATGGAAAAGGTGCTCAAAATCCTGTAGGTTCTATGCTCCTCTATTTAGTTCAACTCAATAGTGTGGTCAGGATCATCCTTTCAAACATATACTCTTATAGCCTTGAAATGGCAGGTACCATCTGTGTGAATTGTGTTATCGCTTCACAGTACTGAACTTTCCAGTCATATCCTCCTATGTTAACTTGTCCTCAAGGAGATAAATATTTCCTTCTGAGTTCAGGTATGTGATAGTGCACAACGAATTAGGAAGAATCTAGAAGAAAGGGAAAAGAAGCGGAACCTGACCAGTGTAGTCACATTTCCTTGTGAAGCTTAGCCTGTGTAACCAAGTGTTCACTAAGAAGTAGGCTTTCTGGAAGATCAAAAATTTTGAAATTTTTAGTATAGTCTTCTTTTTGGGTATTCTTTGTTTTGCATTGCTCTGCAATCTTACTTTCCACCAATGGATATAGAATCTTTTATCCCGCCCATGTTATGGGGTCTCAAAAAAAATTGTGCTAGCATACCATTCCTCATCTGAAGCTTTATTTCAATTCATTCTCTGGTCATTACATTCCGTTCTACTAAAGGAACAAGGGGTTGAAGTACCAGTTTCGGACGTCCCCAAGAATGGTTCCTGAGCCACCCTTGACGAAGCAGCCCAGTATTGTCTCAACTTAGACTCCAAGATCTTTCAACAACCCATATAGGTTGAGCTACATGCTGAGTGCAAGGTCTCAAGTCAAGTCATTGTATCAAGAGTCGTATGGATGACATGAAGGGTTCTAGTTAGTCACATTGAATCGACTCATGAACATAGTCTCATAGAACACAAAAAAATAAACCGAGGTGACCTGAAGTATCCCAATTCTAGTCTTTAACAGGTTCCTATGAAATTAAGTGTATTAAGGTCTAGACCAAGCTTCAATTTTCAGATTTTATTTGGACTTGTTCAATTATCAAAGTTATTAAGGAAAATGCTTATGCAATGAAAGGCAGAAAATATTCTTGTGAAGATATTTTCTGATTTTGAATTTTTATGGTATTTTTAAAAGGATTTGCACATTTTTATGGAGTTTTAAAAATGATTGTTTATATTTATGTAATTTTGAATTTTTGTGATTTTTATGGGATTTCTAAAAAACAAAAGAGTTAGTGCATTAGTGGTATGTGCAGATTTTATATGAGTGTATTCTTTACAGTTGATTAGTTGTATATCCTTACCCAATGAATTAGCCATATTTATTGAAAATATGTAAGTACATGTTATGGCTAACGTATATATACATATATATGACCCCCTCCCCATACTTAGCTCGAACTATGTACTCATATTGGTCAAATAGAAGAAAGGAAGATATAACTCGTGCTAAGTGTAGAAAATTCTAAACTATAATTATTGAAAGAACGAGAAGTCGAACCCCCCATACTTATAGTTAACAAATCCTAGGTATAGCGGATTGTACATCAAGCGGGGATAATCGAGGATTAGAATGTATGAAATCATTAACTCAGCCTGTTCCCCCTTATACTTAGGGTAAAGATGTCATAAGTATAGAAAAGAATTATCAACAAGTTGGGAGACAGGTGAAGGACAAAAGAATGAACACCCAAGTCACTCACCACCACCCCCCATACTTAGGATGAAAAATATCCTAAGTATAATGGTGATGAAAGGGATGAATGCATAACCAGAAGAAAAAAATAAAAAAGAGTAAAAGAAAATAAAAAAGTTGATATTTTGTGTTTTTAGATGTCTGATCCATCAGTGTCAGGGATCTAATCTTGATATGCCACATCAATTAAATCAATAATAGACAAGAAAGTTCCATGCTCGAGGTATGATTTCAACAACTGTCTGTTGACCACAAAAAGATGTGTGTCAAATGACAAGCATGATATGATGATACTACCTTGTCATGCATATTTTTCACAATGAAAGATCCTGACCATTTGCTTTTCAGTTTACTTGGAAATAAATTTAGCTTCACATCAAACAGAAGCACCTTATGATTATACAAAGGAGTATAATATTGAACACCATGTCACATCTCCTCACCACCCATGGACTAATGTATTGGCCAAGTGTTCAAACAAAGAGATCAAAATGATTTTGTAGAAATTTATCCATTATGATAGAAAGAACCGATCACAATTGCTTGACTCGATTCTTTGGGCTTATCGTACAACATACAAGTCTCCTTTAGGCATTTCTCCCTATCGCCTGGTGTATAACGAGTCATGCCATTTGCTTGTCGAGTTCATTCATAAATCATTATGGGTGGTCGGTATATGCAATATGGATAGAGAAAAAGCTGGCAAGGATAAAAAGATTGATCTGAATAAGCTATTAGTATTAAAAGACTATGCATGCAATAACAATGTCATGTATAAAGAAAAGATCAAGAAATGGCACAATAAGAACATCAAAAGAAAGAATTTTGAGTCTAATCATAAGGTGCTTCTGTTTGATGTGAAGCTAAATTTATTTCCAAGTAAACTGAAAAGCAAATGGTCAGGATCTTTCATTGTGAAAAATATGCATGACAAGGTAGTATCATCATATCATGCTTGTCATTTGACACACATCCTTTTGTGGTCAACAGACAGTTGTTGAAATCATACCTCGAGCATGGAACTTTCTTGTCTATTATTGATTCAATTGATGTGGCATATCAAGATTAGATCCCTGGCACTGATGGATCAGACATCTAAAAACACAAAATATCAACTTTTTTATTTTCTTTTACTCTTTTTTATTTTTTTCTTCTGGTTATGCATTCATCCCTTTCATCACCATCATACTTAGGATATTTTTCATCCTAAGTATGGGGGGGGGGGGTGGTGAGTGACTTGGGTGTTCATTCTTTTGTCCTTCACCTGTCTCCCCACTTGTTGATAATTCTTTTCTATACTTATGACATCTTTACCCTAAGTATAAGGGGGAACAGGCTGAGTTGATGATTTCATACATTCTAATCCTCGATTATCCCCGCTTGATGTACAATCCGCTATACCTAGGATTTGTTAACTATAAGTATGGGGGGGTTCAACTTCTCGTTCTTTCAATAATTATAGTTTAGAATTTTCTACACTTAGCATGAGTTATATCTTCCTTTCTGCTATTTGACCAATATGTGTACATAGTTCGAGCTAAGTATGGGGAGGGGTTCATATATATGTATATATACGTTAGCCATAACATGTACTTACATATTTTCAATAAATATGGCTAATTCATTGGGTAAGGATATACAACTAATCAACTGTAAAGAATACACTCATATAAAATCTGCACATACCACTAATGCACTCTCTTTTGTTTTTTAGAAATCCCATAAAAATCACAAAAATTCAAAAATACATAAATATAAACAATCATTTTTAAAACTCCATAAAAATGTGCAAAACCTTTTAAAAATACCATAAAAAAATTCAAAATCAGAAAATATCTTCACAAGAATATTTTCTGCCTTTCATTGCATAAGAATTTTCCTCAATAACTTTGACAATTGAACAAGTCCAAATAAAATCTGAAAATTGAAGCTTGGTCTAGACCTTAATCCACTTAATTTCATAGGAACCTATTAAAGACTAGAATTGGGATACTTCAGGTCACCTCAGTTTATTTTTTTATGTTCTATGAGACTATGTTCACAAGTCGATTCAATGTGACTAACTAGAACCCTTCATGTCATCCATACGACTCTTGATACAATGACTTGACTTGAGACCTTGCACTCAGCATGTAGCTCAACCTATATGGGTTGTTGAAAGATCTTGGAGTCTAAGTTGAGACAATACTGGGCTGCTTCGTCAAGAGTGGCTCAGGAACCATTCTCGGGGACGTCCGAAACTGGTACTTCAACCCCTTGTTCCTTTAGTAGAACGGAATGTAATGTCCAGAGAATGAATTGAAATAAAGCTTCAGATGAGGAATGTTATGCTAGCACAATTTTTTTGAGACCCCATAACATGGGCGAGATAAAAGATTCTATATCCATTGGAGGAAAACAAGATTGCAGAGCAATGCAAAACAAAGAATACCCAAAAAGAAGACTATACTAAAAATTTCAAAATTTTTGATCTTCCAGAAAGCCTACTTCTTGGTGAACACTTGGTTACACAGGCTAAGCTTCACAAGGAAATGTGACTACACTGGTCAGGTTCCACTTCTTTTCCCTTTCTTCTAGATTCTTCCTAATTCGTTGTGTACTATCACATACCTGAACTCAGAAGGAAATATTTATCTCCTTGAGGACAAGTTAACATAGGACGATATGACTGGATAGTTCAGTACTGTAAAGCGATATCACAATTCACACAGATGGTACCTGCCATTTCAAGGCTATAAGAGTATATGTTTGAAAGGACGATTCTGACCACACTATTGAGTTGAACTGAATAGAGGAGCATAGAACCTACAGGATGTTGAGTCACAACTCTTAACATGAACATGGTTCCTAACACATTAATAATCTAAAAGTCTTAATCGAGCTTCAAACTTAGATTTTGTGAGGTGATGAATCCCTGACCTCACTCTTTATTATTTTATTTTAGCTATTTATCTTGGAAAAACATTATGCAAATAGGCGTAAATACAATAACATAGCAATCAATATGCATGTGTTAAAATTATATAATTAGCATGTATTTGTGCAAAATAAAAGAATAAAGGGAAAGAAAAAGGAAGGAGGTATTTAGAATAAATACAGAGTGACCCGAACGTCAAGAGAAGGTCAAGCCATGACATGGTCAACAAATAAAATTAGTGAGAGATCGAGCCCACTCTGTGTTGTACACATGACCTAGATATGTAAATATTTATTTTTCACCAAAGTAAAATTAAAATTATTATTTACCTTCTTGTACATATTTACAAGAATAAAATAAAAATCAGAAAAATAAAAATAAAATCCTTCTTACTTGTACAAAATACATATATATATGATTATATGTCACATCCCCTATTTATTCTGTATCTATAAATAAATAATAAATAATAAAATAAAAATTATTGTATACTCCTAAAATTATGTTGAAAATGGATAAAATATAAATTGGGGCATTTATGTAAAAATAATAAAATAAAAATAATTGTGCATAATACATAGGTATATTATACTTGTATATAATACTATATATTGTATATACACTGATTTATTTTTCATAAAAATAGTTAAAAATCACAAAAAAATAGTTTGAAAAATAATAATCATTTTTTATTTTATATACTTTTTTATTTTGAATTCATTTTCTATTTTTTATTGATTTTATAAACAATATGTAAATTCCTTTTTTTTGGTCCAGGCCGAGGGTTGACCTCCGGTCAACACCTCCTTCCGAAGTTGACCTGACCCGAGTCCTTCTGCCAGAGATTTTTTACCATTTCTCCTGGTCGTGTAAGAGCTCCTTTCGATCCGAATCTTTGCCTGAGCCTTCTCCTAAGATCCATCACCCTCGCGGATCCCTAGGAAGGTGCGGATCTTTCTAGGGTTGCGCGCTAATGCCCGATCATCTCACCCTCTTGGAAAGCCTATAAATCATCTCTTACGCCTCCACAACAGTTCAACTCATTCCTTGATCCCACTTCAACCCCTAGCCACCTCCAACTGAGTGACAACTTCTTGGAGGGTCCCTTGGAGCTCAGTTTGCTACAGTGACGACGTGCCTCACCCTTCGTGGTCGGAGATCCACCGTGAGCAGCCTCCCCGTTCACTGCAACGTGGTCGAGGCCATAACCTCAATGACCATCATCGCCTGGAGCTCAAGAGTTCATCCAGATCTTCAGGTACCCATTCCATCCTCCACGCCTTCACTTTTGATTCGATCTATCCATTTAACTCCACCGCACGTTTACTTGCTCTGACCAGTTGGTCGGAGCCTCATTATTCGCACCCATCTATTTAGATCGACCCTCATTCTCGCCCATCATCTTACACCGCAACCTGATCATCCTTAAGCTCAGCTGTCAGGTCGAGATTAAGGCCCAGATCTCCTCGTACCATCTTCGTCGGAGATCATCCTCCATCTCCCTTGGCTTCTCCTATCCTTGTCGAGCAATAACCAGAGCAGAGCAAAGCCCTCGAGTCGCTATACCATTTGTAGGTTCCCTTACGTGCAAGAGACCCATTTCGAGTGCCAGTAACTCAGACGGAGCACCTCCATTGGGCCAGTCATCGCCACAACCATCTACCTGTCATCTCTTCCATCGGACCCCTCAGGCCGATGCGTCGTGCCTCCACGAAGATGGTGAACCTCCTCACGCTTCAATTGGACTGGCGGATCATCTCTCCAGCTTGATCGAAGTCCACCTGGGAGGTGTTCTTACAGATCCTCTTCCAGCCGTTGGATGGTCCCCCTCGCTCTAGATATCATCCCAGCCGCCGAGCTTTGTAGCTTTTCATCCCTCAGATCTGACGCCCCCTGGCGCATCTGACCACACGTAGCGGACATTCACTGGCCCGTAAGATCTGAGGGTGCCACTGATCAGAACCGTACATCTGCAACACCTCCAGAGACTGCCACATATCCTCACGTGGTCCGCATGTGACCTGCAAGGGTATTTTACCCTTTTACCCTCTACTTGTTATGTTTTAATATTTCATCCATTAAATAAAGTTGTAGTTTAAACATTTCGTAGTTAGGACCTTTATGCTTTCATTATTTGCACTTTATTCTTTCTGAACTTGAGACACGCGCATGTACACGTGAGTTTGTGTGTGATTTGCATGATTTATCCCTGAACATTGTAGATGTTATGTTTTGAGTAGAATTTATCTAGTAATTGCAAATATACCCTTGTACGTGCGTTTTTGAACATGTCCGTGAAAATACTGGACAATTTACAAGATTCTTCCTAAGCTTTTTATATGCATTACTTTTTGGCCTGATAACTTTCGTATAATTGCAAAGAGGTCCCTACTTACTATGTATGTTGTTTTCATTCAAATAAATACCTAATAAACTCCACAAATTCCACAAAAATTACTATTAGCTCATGCTAACACGTAATATTTATGGTGATTTTTGTTAATTAATTTAGTTTTATTTGATGTTTTTTAAAAATAAAAACCCTAAAATGTGTTCTTTCTGTGCTATAAAATACATAAAAAATATAAAAATTGTTTTAAAAATTATAAAAAATAAAATTGTACTTGTCTTTATGTGTTTTATCTTTTGTAGCATTTTTTTGTGATAACTTTTCTAAAAACCCTAAAGATCTCAAAACCCTTGAAAAATCATAAAAATCATTACAAATTCTAAAAAAATCAAAAAATTAGAATTCCAGTTGCTGTTGTTAGATACTTTCATTTACTACCTCATAAATTCACAACCAGAAATTATGCATTTTTAGTATTTTAAATTTTCCTATTAGTCCAGGATGTACTTTGTTGTCCTTGTTTGTTTTTCTTTGATTTTTATAAAATAATATAAAAATGGGAAAAAATCCCATAAAATCACCTAAAACATCTGAATATTTGAAAAGCGTAAAAGTATTTTTGTTTCAGAACCCTTTATTGTCTCTACTGATTCTAAACATATATCAGATTTTTGACAAATTGGAAAATAGTAAAGAAGCCCTTTATTGGCCCACCCATAATAGGAATTCAAGTGAAGTTACTCTGTTTCAACTAGAACGGAAGAGAAAAAGATACCTGAACTTCCAATCCGTCATATAAGTAAGAGGAAAGGTATGGGTAATGGTAGAATAGAGCGAGTCGACGATTCCGGCCACCCCCTTCTCAATAGTCTCCCTGGGACTCTTTTTGAGTCCTGATTAAGACTATGCATCAGGTGGTGGAGGTAAATAGGGGAAGAGGAGTTGTCATGATAGAAAAGAAGAATGACTATAAGATACCATAGATTCTCTAAAATTAAACAACCCATATACTCAACACTTAACCAGCATTTGATAGATTATCCAACCCCGAGCAATCTTAGTTATTGGTGGGGCTTCGGTTCGTTAGCTGGTATTTGTTTAACCATTCAGATAGTGACTGGCCTTTTTTTAGCTATGCATTACACACCTCATGTGGATCTAGCTTTCAACAGCGTAGAACACATTATGAGAGATGTGGAAGGGGGCTGGTTGCTCCGTTATATGCATGCTAATGGGGCAAGTATGTTTTTCATTGTGGTTTACCTTCATCTTTTTCGTGGTCTATATTATGCGAGTTATAGCAGTCCTAGGGAATTTGTTTGGTGTATCGGAGTTGTCATATTCCTCTTAATAGCGAAGACCGCTGACATTGTTTTTATTAACTTATCTGTTTGATCTTGTGGTTTCTATTTTCTTGTTGAGTCTGATCCGTCGATTGGGGTTATAACGACCTTGATTTACTTTGATGCTTAACCCTATTCGTTGGAGCGCTCATTAGAATGTCGTCGTTGCTGGGGAGCACGACTTAGTAGTCTTCTCAGATTTTGTATATTTTTCTCTCTATCTTCTATAACTGATTTTCTATCATTCTTCTGCTTTGCTTTTTGTGCGAGGACACTGCAGCTTTCGGTTAGAGTAATCGCACTCAAGGAGGAGCGGTAGAGTAGGTGGGAATCCGTTATAGTGGATAGAGTAGATTATCTTAGCTTAGATTTATTTAAGCACATTCTATCATTGTTGTAATAGTACAGGACCCTCAGAATCTTCCGGACTTGGCTTATCGGGGTCTGTTTTGCCGAGCACCAGTGTGCTTGGGGGACCTCACCGTGGTTTTCATCGGTTTTGTCTTCTTCGTTTTGTTTATTCTTTTTGATTCTCGAAGAATTTGGCCCCTATATTTAGGAATTTCTTTGACTGCGATGTAATTACTTATGGCCCTTCCCTAATATATTTCCTGCACCTATAGATTCATAATGAGACCTTATTAATAATTCATAATAAAAGTTTATATTAATTAGACTCGGGTCCACGTGTCGTGAGGGGCCACATATAGTGCTAGCAGGACCTGTTGTGGCAGGCACCGAGTGGTTCCCAAGATCGGACACTGAACTTGATCTAGTTAGCTAGCTATAGTTTTTCGTGATCATTAGAAATAGCTCATCTAAGGTCATTTTATTCTTGCATCATTTAGATTAGTTTACATTTCTGTCTTAAATTTATGTGCGGATCACCCTGCATGTAGAGTGCTGGTGATAGGTACACATCTCTTACTTTGCATGCATCATAGTGTTTGATCGCGCATCGACTTTTTCGACTTCTCCCTGTTGGAAATGCGAGCCCACGGCGAGCCATTATGCAATAAATGTTATTGCAATTCACTCCTTAATCTGAAATGAAGAATACATAATTTGCATAATAGGTCCCTTAGTACAATTAGGGTTATGTACCATGGCCATCTTGATGATCATACAGCTGTTGATTCAACTATTGAATCATAGAGGCTGGTGCTTGGATGGATATCTAAAGAGTTAGATTGAGGACTCATCAAGCACTGTCAAATGATTGTTAAGAGATGATCTCCAGCCTGAGTAGGAGATGGCAATCCTTATCTCTGAAGGCTGATATCTGACCGACCTCTTGATGCAGGTCCTCTACATAGGAATAGAGATTCGGAGGTGTCAGATTAGTTAGGTCAAAGAGTTGACTTAACGAGATCGAGATAACCAAAGTCCTATATCATATGCTGTCATGATATATGCACGCATCCTCTGACCGGAGACAGATGTGTTGCTATATGTCTAAGTATGTACATTTGGCAGACCAATAGGTTGATGACCTAATCAAGGTCTATACACCGGCACGCTGGTGTGCATATAAGGGCATATGAGTAATACGATCTCTCAAAGGGATCTTACAGGTTCAGTTACTGAACTGGAAGACATGAGCTCACTCATGAGATATTGGGAAGAATCAAATTCCGTGCGCACGGTCGTCTCGCTTTGGAAGCTTGACTGAATTTGTAGGTTTGATATATACTTTTGGAAAGTATATGATCAAGACCCAGGTATGATATATGCTTTTGGAAAGTGTATGATTGATACCAACTCCCAATGATCGAATGAGAAACTTACTGATAAAACCATGAAGTAGACAATATAAAGTTGATCCAATACTTCGGGTTTAGTTTGAGTCTTCCAGTATGCAGGATGTACAGGTATTGGGAATACCTGAGGGTGATGTGATCATAAATGATTGTATAACCATGATGCTTCCATTCCTAGGGAGTGATGAAACAGGTCTGGATTTTAGTGACTCCTCTCAGTAGAGAAGTAATTTGATCTTGGTCCAAGTGTTGGACATTGATCTGAATGTGATTCAGATGCAATAAGAAGATTAGATTTACGGTCTTGATTTAATCAAGCATCTTTGGGAGGCCCGCGATCTGGATTTGAGATATGATCTCAATATCCATGTCACTATACATGGAACAATACAATCGCCCTGTCTTTATCTCCAAGTATCTGCGGAGAAAGCGCATTATCCTTGAAGGAGTTCATGGATAATTCTAATGTTGATTTATGTATCCGAGCATTGAGAAAATGGATAATTAAATGTGATTTAATTATCATGAGTAATATGAATTTGATTCATATTATAAAGAGAGTTATCTGAGATAATTAAATATGATTTGATTATCAAAGATGTGAATAATGTGAATGTGATTCATATTATTTGAGAACAAGAGAATAAAGATCCAAGATGATTAAATGTGATTTAATTATCATGGATATGAATAATGTGGATAGCAATATCCATATTAGTCATATATATTATAAATGTGATTTATAATATATAAGAGAGAGCTATTTGTGATTTACATTTGTTAATTAAATGTTAATGTGACTTGGATTCACATTGGACATTGAATTGAAAATGTAATTTACATTTTGTTTTGGGTTGTGAATATGATTCACAAATTTCCAATGGCATGATTGCAATGTTCTCAAAATAAATTGGATTTATTTTTGTGCAATAATTTGTAACAAATGTTGTTGCAAATATTGGAGAGAATCATGAGATAATGTAATCTCATGTAATAGGAAAAAGGAAGCTCCCTTCCTAATGAGGAGAGAGGACGGCCACAATTCCATAAGGAATGTGGTGGCCGTCCACCCTCCTTATGGAAGGAGGCTTGCCTCCTTTCCTATCTCTCCAATGGAGATTGATTTGATATAAATCAAATTATATTTAATATATATTTGATTTTTATTAAATTAATTGTTGTTGTGTTTTTAGAAACAAATCATGACCATTGAAAGAAACACAAATTAATGTGGACCATTGGATTTGTGTTGACACATGGATTGAGATCCGTGGATCCCAAAACCCTATAAAAGGAGAGGCACCCCATTGCTCTTCTTTACACATAAGTGAGACAACAAGTCTCTCTCTCTCTTTCTTTCTCTTTCTCTCCCTCTCATGGCCGTCCACCATAGATGCCTTAGAGAGGCTCTCCATCGCCGCGGCACCGTCGTTATGCTGCCCGATGTTTTGCTCGTGGAACTCCGTCTACTTCGGCATGCCTTTGCTCGTGAAGAAGACGTCGGATCTCGTGTGTCGAGACCAGGAGATCCACCGCTTGGATAATCAACATGGATTGCGAGAAGCACGCGATTCATCCCCGCGCTCGCAAGCGTCTCCTCCGACGGATCGGACTTGAGACAGGAGGTCTCTTCGTTTAGAGACTTGATCGCAACCACGCTTCAAGAGGTAAACCTAATACTTGGTTGTGGTTTAGACGAAACGATCCGAGAAGTGTTCTTGGATCATGTGGTTTCGTCACATGAAAATTTTTTAATTTCCGCTGCATAGAACAACTAGTGCGACTAGTCGTTCTTCATCGTATTCGATGCGACGCTCACGCTTCCGTGATGCTCTTGAGGATCTAACCATATCCTTCAAGTGGTATCAGAGCCTTAGGTCGGTGGTTTTGGATACGATCCATAAACCGAGGACGACTTGGGTTCATTAGGGTTTGCGAAAGTTTTCTTGCATTTCATTTTCGCATCTCTATTTTGATATTATTTTTGGCACTGTTTAAATTGTTTAAACACGAAAATAATATTTGTATTTTATTTCCCATTAAATAAGGAAACCGTAGGATCTGAGTTTGCGTGATTTCGATTCCGTTTGCTCTAGATAGGCTCATTTTAGTGAACATGTATCCACTGTTTCGGGGACTGCGGATCATGACGTAATTAAGATGTTAATTGCGGATTTGAAACGCCTTGAAATGCGTGCAAATCACTTGGGTTCTGTTGTAAATCAAGTTACCAAACTTTAGAAATTTACTTTGCTTAATTTGGATTTAAATTGATTGAGATATGGTATTTTTGGTAAGTGAGGGTCACTGCTGAAAATACTTTCCTAATCGAGAACTTAGTGATTGTCATTTAATTAATTAGTGAAATTAAATTGTTTAATTTCCTGGAATAATTATGCATAAATATTTGTGAAATATTTGATGATAATTATGTCCTTAAATGACTTTGCCCTAACCAATAAATGATTAGATGTGATCTAGATCAAGATTGGTTACATGATCTACTTGATCAACATTCCAACAAACATGTTGCTTGAATAGGACTTAGGATTTGTTTAGCAAATCTCATTATAATGTTAATCAAAATTGTTTTGATTATTACTATATGGTATAATTTTGGTTGAAGAACCGATGATCATCTCAAGTACAAAATGATCTATTTTGCATTATCCTTTCCCGAGGTGGATATGGTGTCTAGCCGGAGAGCATTGGGGTTGCGGGTTGCAACGTATGTGGTCCGTCCCTCTCTCGTCGGTACTGGCCATGACAGCAGGTAGGTTTAGTATAATGCTTAAGAAGTCATGATGTATTTCTAATTATTAAAATTCGAAATAATACGTATTTGAGATAATACCATAATTGAAGTAACAATTAAAATTGTTTGTTGGATATTAATTGGATCATTAATTTAATATGATTAGATTAATTGGAATCCAATTAAAATTAAAACACTCTATGAATAGAGATGTTATTTCCCTTGGAAGAATTAATCATAATGAATATGATTCATAATGATTAATTAGAATTTGAATATGATATGGAGGATCACATAAGTGACATCCATGGTCTCCCGTCAAGGCGAAGGGTTCCGTCGCCAGGGATTGTATGTAGGAGACGCCTGTCCGAAGTGACAGCTCCTGTATGCAAGCGCATCTGGATCGGGCTCTTTGCTTCTCGAAAGAGTAAGGCCGTATACGTAGTGACCCCAATATCAGATCCTCATATTTTTGGGGCGATATTGGATTGCGTATAGCGAGTACTATTCCTGTTGAAGGTTGGTTCAATTAACGACGGGTCAACATTGCCTTAGGGGTGGTGGGCCCGGGTGTTAAAGACCGAATTGGGAGATGCAAGTTGGACTTGCAAGGCGGAATGTGTTCCCGCTTCTTTTTATTCGAGTTGTAGGTTCTCATATTATTGGGATGCAACAAAGATAAGGAAGGAGATCCCAGATCTTGCTTGAGATATAATGGTAAGTATATCTCTTACGTTGAAAGTGATTAAGGGAATGAACTTTCAATGTTGACATGGCAAGACAACTTTGATATAAAAATTCCTAAATCAAAGTAAAATATGTATATATATAAATACATACATCTATGCAAATTTCTTATTTCAGATAATCCTTCATTAAAACTCACTCAATGATATACTCAATAATAACCAGTGAAATATGTTGGATTGGACTCATGATCCAGATATTGTACTTGCAATTGGACACATAATGTATGTGGTTGTAATGTGCAAGTTTCCTCATAATATTGAGGAATGACAATTAAATAGATAATAGGACTACAACCCTAGGGTTTGTATGTCTCTATAGTCTTGATCTCTCATCGGATGTACTTTGGAAGTGGCATGTCGATGATGATCGCAATTGTCAAATAATCCTTATAAAATTAATGAAGATATTCTGGCATACATATGTGCTCTTGACATTTAACATGAATGAGATGGTTCACTGCATCATGCAGAATGGTGGCTCTATAAGAGATGATGTATTCAAATTGTTTGAGTACCTACCTGAACCTATGTTTTAAGAGTTTAGATGGATGTAGATGATGAGTGTCATCATTCTACTATCTATACTCTGGTCATTCATGAAGCTTCATAATATTCATATTGTATGAATTTAATGAAGCATGTATAAATGTTGAAATGCTCTTACATAAGAGATTCTTAGTCTTAAGCAATGGTTGCTTATAGATAAAGGGAACGCAGTGGAAGCATGGGTTGGACCCGAGTAAGGAGTATGGTCAAAGAGTTGACTATACATCTTTGACTTCCATATGTCATCCGAAGAGTTGGATGAATGCCAATACTGCAATAAGTTGATGTGTTGATAGTATGACTATCAAGTCTATCTAGAATCCTTAGAGAAGGACTCGGATGGAGCATCGGATTAATCTACATAAATCATTGATAAGATAAAGTCAAATAATTGTATCTCAATCTTCCGATGACATTTGCAATAGGTTGCATATGTTTTAGAAGACTGGAAAATTTGATCTTAAAGGTTTATAGTTATCCACATGGATATTGATGCAATTGTTGCATACAATCTCTATTGGATTGATAGACTTGTTAATTTCAGTGGGAGAGTCCTTAGTCTTAGAGAATGTCTCTATGACCTAGATATAAGAATACACTCATTGTTTGTTTCTAAATGTTGGAAATAAACATGAATTCTGAGGTAGAACTATCATAAAGAGTTATGATGGAGATATTTCAGATAGTAATCTAAAATCTAGTGGACTCAACTAAATTAGAAAATTGATGAATGGCTCATTAACATTTCTAAATGCTGAAATTAATACTTAAGATCAATATGAGGATGAAGATCATTTGACAATGATCTAGCATCAAGCTTTGGACATTTGTTTATTGATTTGATCAATAGACTAGTAAGAGATGAAACTTTAGAATGTCTAAAATTTCAAAACTTACATACTTATGAATATCGTATTCAAAGTAAAATGTCCAATACACCCTTCTTAGAGAAAGGTGTAAGATGCTAAGGTATTCGGGATCTCATGCATATTGATGTATGTAGATCATCTATATCATAGTAAACATTATGGATATGTGATATCTGTCGATAATTATGTATGATATGAGATTTCTTCTCTTCACCTAAGAAACCTTTGAAATGTTCAAAGATTTCATTATTTTTGGTTTAAAACCAAAGTTTGAAGGAAGATAAAATGAATTTGATCTAATCTAGGTAGCAAGTACCTACTAGATAAATTCAAAGAATACCTTATAGAGATATGAAAATCACTTCTATCTCAATCCTCCTAACACACCTTAACTCAATAGAGTTATAGGTAGATACAATTGGATCATGTGTGACATGATCTTATCAATGATGAATTTTAGCATAATTATCCCTTAGTTTCCAGGTATGTATGTGTAGTAGAGACTACAATGTATATCCTTAATAAGGTTCCATGTATGTTGGAATCTAGCACTTGAGAGTGCTGCTTCATTAGGAAAATAAAGGATGGTATTGGATACCTACTTTATGACCTTGAGATTCTTAAAGTATCTCATCTTTGAGAATATGATTCTTAGAGGTTGAGACTCTTGAGAATCAAGATGAAAATGAAGTGTAGGAACTCATTTAATCTTGAGAAGATAATAAGGCTCCTTAAATTGGAAACTAAAAAAAAGGACAATTAATGATGAAACATTAATACCTCTTCAAATGAGTTTGAGGATGTATTCCATGTGTCAGTTAAGTCTGACAATGATCGGACTTCATGTGATGAAGCTCCTAAGGATCATGACATGGAAAGATGGATTTTAGCAATAAAAGTCTAACGTAGACTTCATATACAAGTGTTGTATATGGACCCTCGAGGATCCACCTATATGGGTAATACCTGTAAAGGTGTAAATGGATCTTCAAGAGAAAGGGAACCTGATGAGAAGGTGGAGACCTTCAAAGCACGGTCCGTAGCCATGAGCTACACATCGGAAGAGAATACATTGCTTGCGATGAGATTTGCTCTTCGGTGACCATGCTTAAAAACATCGGAATATTGCTAACCTTAGCTACACAACTTGACTATTGCATCTTCAAGATGTAAGTCAATATTGCATTTCTCTACGAATACATCTCCGAGGGATATTCACATGAAGTAGCCCCAGGGCTTCATGATTGAGGGAAGCAAGGTGTGCAAGCTAAGGAATCCATCTATGGACTCAAGTAAGCTTCTTGATGTTGGACCATAAGATTTGATGAAATTATAAATGTTATGATTTCAGATGGAATCTTGATGAGCCATGTGAAGCTTAGTGGGAGTTCCTTTGTGTTCATCATGCTAAATGTAGATAATTTCCTAATCATTTAAAAATGATATAAGGATAATAATAAGTGTTTTATTATCTGGTTGTTCCAAAAGTTGAGATATGATCTCAAGGATACCTCTTGGATCTTAGTTCTGAAAATGTACAGAAGCAAAGAGAAGGGGGTATTGGGATTGTCACAATAGTAGTACACCTTGAACATATTCCATTTTTGGAAAATTTCAAGAAAAGCTTCCATCCCTTAAGATATGTTTTTGACCTATCTAAAGGGATAGCACCTCAAAGAGTTGAGGAAGTAAATGCTAGAACTACTTGCACTTGTGCATTAGTTACGAGAAGCTGAGTGTATGCTAGATGTGTACAAAAGCCAGATATCTGCCATGCAGTGGGAGTAGTAAAATGTTACTAATCCTACTATGGAAATAAAACAATTAATTGCAGTAATAATAATATCTTCAAAGATGATGAAACTTAGAGATAGTGATCTCAAAGTCTTATATTCAAAAGTTTAAGACCATGTAGATAGTGATCTATAAGGGTCTAAACTTTAGATACCTTAGGAGATAGAGATCTCCGGGAATGAAGGTATTCTAATAAGGATTATGGGGATACTGGTTATGATGTCAGGGACACTGTAACCAACTAGATTGAGTATTGGTTGCATGAGATGCAACATTCGCATTAGATGCGAGCACTGTTACTGGGGATATGCAAGTGCCGTAAAAGGACTTGGCATAGTCTCGCGGGAACAGAGTGACTGATCAGCTTACCTAGCTATTTTCTAAATAGCCTATGATTGTCACATGAGTGCGGGTTTAAATGATTAGCCCATTAATGGCTCTTTGGGCTAGTGGGAGATTGTTGGAAATGCGAGCCCACGGCGAGCCATTATGCAATAAATGTTATTGCAATTCACTCCTTAATCTGAAATGAAGAATACATAATTTGCATAATAGGTCCCTTAGTACAATTAGGGTTATGTACCATGGCCATCTTGATGATCATACAGCTGTTGATTCAACTATTGAATCAAAGAGGCTGGTGCTTGGATGGATATCTAAAGAGTTAGATTGAGGA